>BGPR01023359.1:0-24296 GCA_013235015.1 Araneus ventricosus | reverse complement strand
ACCAGAATTTAATAATACAGGGAAATATTCATGTCTGGCAATATTCACAATTGGCTGCATTTCAGTTAGCGATTGCCCCACAGTTAATCATGCCTTTGAAACAAACCTTATGACTTGGAACTTTGTTGTAAATTATGGTATAATGTAGAGGGCCTTAATATTACCAACTAAAGTCATTAATAAAAGAACTAATTCATGTGCAATTTGTCTGCAGTCTTTTCCAATCTATTAACTGTACAGTTAAACAAAACATGCCTATTTACAACTCTAATATATAAGTTTAATACTCACCCCAAAAATTTATTTTGTGACCGTGGAATTTTTTCTGCTAAACACAGTGTTCCTAATATCGCCCACTATATGTTCCTAATATCGCCCACTATATGTTCCTAATATCGCTTATGTTTAAAATGGATTGAACTAAAGTGTAACTTATGTTATGATCATACTTTCTTTATTCAACATGACAATTAAGGCGCAACAAAATTGTAAGCAATACAAGACAGAACAGAACGTCGTCCCTTTCCCCCGTACCCGTGACCAGACCGGTCACTGAACGGTTTGATGGGCAAGACACGGGAATTTTATTTAAGAAAAAGAAAAACAAAATAAACAAAAAGAAGGAAATATATACACTATGTACAGCACAGGCATTTTCACTTTTACACTATTAGTTCGTAATAGTCTTCTTTTCTTTGGATAATGAAATACCTTTCTTTTATTTGAAGGTGGAATGTCCGGTGATTGAGCTACTTAGTTCAGCTCGCTGGGATGTTGAAGGCTAGGGAGGCCGGAAAAGATCTCTGTTTTCGCTAATGAATTTGATAATCCCACGAATTTTCTGCATGGAGACGAGGTTATTGGCGACCCTTTTCAGCCATTCTTGTTCGAAGTTTGGCGCTGGCTTCCTCATATGCCAAGACACAGCAATACAAGACAGCTTTTTTACTCTTAGTAATATAGTTAAAGTATCCTTTTAACACTTTTCCCTTAAATAAAACGCCAAAAAATATATGAGCGTTCTCAGGTGATAGGACATCAAGCGTGAATTTTTTAAATGCAAAAGACATTTATTTTTTTATATAGTGCCCCTCAAAGGGCAAGGACGATAATAGGAATACCCAAGTGAGCGATATTGGGAAAACCTAACCCTCAAATATGAAGGCATCACCCTTAGGAATCAGATCGCAAAAAAAGAAACTATACGAAAATATAGCAAATCACTTTAGTCACTATAACTGCCTCAAATGGTATAACATTATGACTTAAACTTTACTGAAAGTAATGACACATGATTAGTAATTCACCTAACACGAAAATCAGCAAAAACTCTCAGAGAAAAGAAAAAACAATACAGTTTCGAATGGCTTTGTCAAACAACTACTGAAGAAGAAAACTTTGCAGTTCCTGTAGTGGCCACCATATGCCAGTTTAAATCAAGAAGAAACCGTGGTAGGTGATATTCGGAACGTAGTCGATATTTGGGCCCCCTACCTTACTTATTTTAAGCATTTATTCCAAAATGTAATCTGAATAAGTTTTTATAAAAAATATTACGTTATCAATTATATGCAATATTACATTTGATTTTTATATGAAAGCCACATTGTTTTTGACACAGAAGTTCTGATAAATGTGTTAGATTTATTATTAACTCATTACGAAATGCAACATTTACACTTTAGATTTGAAATGTATTCGATTTATTAATAACCCATTACGAAATGCGACATTTACGTTTTAGATTTGAAATGTATTATGAATGAACTGTAAACTGTTACAAAAAATTAGTAAATATTGTCAGATGGCAATATCTTCCTCTGTTACTGACGACTGAGACTTTAGAAGTCGATAAGCGATTGTAAATAGACGATTGTAATAGACATAGACGAGCGATTGTAATAGACAAAGCACCTTTCATGGATGGATGATTTGAAGATTTTCTGCATATTATAAAGACAAAAAGGAGCTAACGAGTTCAACACGGTTTACGATTTTAACGGCATGCCTGGTTTCGTCATTGTGGTGAAAATTAGTAGGTATCGAGTGGCGGATTAATTATGATAAATTTTATATTTTCCAATATTTTTATAGTGTACTCTTCTCATTAACTGTTTTCTTACAGTTTTTAACGTTATTTATTACATATCCACGGTTGATTCGCGAAGCCCATTAATCGAAATTTGTCATATAATGTCATATTTTCGAATTCAACAATATTTTGAGCGGGATTAAGTGGCAAAAAAACTCAAATTTCTTACTAAGCCTATCTGAAAATGATAGTTTTTGTGCTTTATAGCTTTCCGATTAATCCTATGTATCCTCAACTCTGGATAAACAATGCTAAACCAGGCCATCTCTCAAATTGGAATGAATCCAAATCGATCTTTTTTAGTTACTGTTCTTAGTGACATGGACTTGAAATAGCGAATCACTGCTTTGAGACTTTTTCATCCCGATAGCTGCGTTACTACAAAGTTCCAAAGTCCTTTATCATTACTTTTTTGTTCTGAGCAGTCCTTTCTTCTCATTCCTTTTGCAACAGATCATTCAATACATCCCTCGCAGGTAGTCGTTTTTGACGACGATCGTAATTCATCAGGTTACAACTCATAGCAGGCATTGGAGGGTATTTTATATTACCATCCAATGATTGCTCTCAAATATCTTATACGAATCTAAGGAGAGTATGACACACGGATGAGCCACACCGCCAGGGAGACGGATACTGGTGTGACCCAATCCTGTGTAAATGTGTTAAACTGTACCCATTTTAATTTTTCTGGGCAGAAACCCGAGATGAAAAGATTAATTGAAAGACATGAGTATATTTTGGAAGAAGTATACTCATACCATGTTATACGATCAATCCGCGAAACAGCTTATTAAATTATGAAAAGTTTTTTATTGGATTCATCCTTCCACACAAATTAATTCCGAATTAATTTAGCAGCTTAAAAAGGCAGTAGGGGGAAATAATAAATATTTCACCAACTTTAAAATGTTTCCACCAGCGCTTCCTTGTTACTTAATATCAGAAATTAAAGTAGAAATTTTTGTAGCGTAGTATATCGGGAAATAAATAAATCAAAGATGGCAAAACTAAGATTAAAATTTTAAAAAATTCTGTACTCCTCTTAAGAGAAAATAAATAAACTTGGTTCGCAAGTTTTGAGAACAAGCGTAAACTATGCTCGATATGGAAAAAACAAGCTGAAAAAACAAAGCCTTTAGAATGTAAAACGAGTCTTGACCTGTACTTCTTTCATTCCCATTTTAATTTCTTTTCAGAAAATATCAGAGCAGGAAGGAGTAGAACGAGGTCAGGGGTTTCAATAGGGTATGAATATTAATGGAAGCCTTAACTCTCCTTCGGGCGCAACCGGCCTTACAGCCACAGCTCATACGTTTTCGTTCTCCCCTCCACTTCCAGAAAGGATAGAAGTCTGTCCCTCATAGTCCTACCCTCTGGATCCCCCTATTCAAATGACTTGAGCACTCCGTGGAGTGCAGATATCGCCATATTGACCTCATAAGCACGTTGTGCCCGAATTCGACACACATATAACTATTCGTAATGTCATTTTTTAATCACAGATAATTATTTTACTCATTTCATGAATTTGTCATATAAAATTTATTGTTGAGAAAAATGGTTGTTATAAAATTTGCGTCTGCCAAAGGAAAGAAGCAATACGCTACCATGCTTGATTTAAGCACTGGAGACACTTTGATGTCCTACGTTCTGAAAGTGTAGAAGTACATGGTTCTCGCGACTTCGCTTCCTGAAGACTTTTTTGCAACGATATCACCAATTTTTGCCTTTAAGCCTCGCCAAAAGGTGAGTGATTGATTTTATAATGCTAAAATTAAATTTCATGGTATTAACAATATGAATTATGAGACTGTTTATCTGTGCCTGTTAGGTGCATTGCGTCCGAACTTATTGGTGTGATTATTGAGCCCGACAGTGGGTTGGCTAGAGGCGACCAAGAGCATCCATGATATCGAAGTACTATTAATTGTTGAAACCTGATAATCATTTGAAAATTCGCAAGAGAATGTGGAGAAGCAATGCAAATATAAGATTGTTTATACGTGCAACAAAGTTTTGGTCAGTTGAACACAAGCGTGAAAAAATAGCTTAAAATATTTTAAGTTATAATATACATAAGTCTATGTGTCTGTAATTTCCATGTATATTTCACGTTTGAAAATATGAGAAATCGATATTCCTTCCACTCCTTTTGATTTTTCCCCTTTTGCACGGTTTTTGTGTTTTCAAGTTTTTTACAGAATTTAAAATTCAGGAATGCTGAATCCTTTCGATGACCAACCTAATTGTAAGCAAATCTCATGTGTTACAGAAAAAAGAGATTGTCTGCCTATACATCATATAGCAGTTTTACGCAGAAGCAAACATTAAGCTTTCAAAACTCCTTTCGTAGACTTGTGGTGCAGAACAGAAGAAATTTATATTAATATTACATCTGCTTTATTGCTAAAAGTTCTAAATATTTTATTTCTCTATTACTATTTTTCATATATAATTCCAAATATCATTGTTCACCGATTGAAAACTATGACATCCGATTCTTCTGTTTAAAAATTCGTATCACATTCGATCATGCGTGCTATAGACAGACAGCGACGGTACGTGAAGACCCTTTACAAATATAGTCTCATTTACTTTCTATTTTCTTATGAAGTCAGAAAATTTTAATGTGAAATATCCCCAGTCAAGGAGATTTCTAGGGAAAACTATCCCAACAGGTCCAGAATCCGTCAGGAGAAGAAATTCTTTTCTAAATCAATTTAGTGGAACCATCAGGTTATTAGTTTTAATCTATGAGTTAACTTCCTGTGAAAGTGAAGATCCCTTAAAATGATTTTCATATGTTATTTCCCCGTTTGAAGAAAATATACACCCTCACACATCTCTGCGATAAAAATGTTTAAAGGGCTGTTCATCCATAAGTTTTCGTATTTGAAGTATGGGTGACAGAATAAAAGAAATTTGGAAAAAAAATTGAAATTGGCTTTCAAATTCGGGAGAGAAGAATTATTATTATTCTGCAGTGAACGTCATAAATGATGATTTTTTTCGGGATACCAATGTTCATGTTTTTTCTACAAAATAAGTAGTCAAATATAATGAGTGAAAATTAATTTTTTTAAGGTTTGGATAGGATAATATCAAGAAATTTTATAACGAGTTCAATATTATCTTATTATAATTATAAGAATATTTTTCCAGTGTAATTTTCATCCGATGATTTGAGCAAATAAATTTTCAATTCAGTATTTTCTAAATCAAAATTGAATGTTAAATTACCCTCGTTCTTAAATTTTTATGAAAGAATAATACTTTTTCATTTATATGATTATAAAATATCATTAGACAGAGCAAGAAAAAGCACTTCGGCAAAACGCAACAAAAGCAAACGGCACTTCCACGTTTAGTGAAGAACGTTTCAAAGTAATGCGCTCACATTGCATACCACTATCTATGTTATTTAAATGAAATTATCGTTTCTACAACAACAGCTTCTACTTCGGCAACAAAAGAGTTATCACTACAAGAAACTTACGTCATAAAAAAGAAGTTATGGAAGTAAACTATGATAAATTATTCCAAACAGCGAGAAAAAGAAATAAGAAAATGGTAAACTAAGTTAAAATTCTTAGGTCTTAAAAGCAGGGCTGTTATATTCCTTGTTGTTTGGTCGACTGAAACCTTATTGTATGGCCTGAAAATTAATGGTGCATATTATCAAGATCAGTTATGCTTGGTTCCGACTAATCTAAAGGGTTTTAGGCATCCTTTGTTGATATTTTGGGAAGGTTCTGTGTCTTGCATTTCCACACTCTTCCCTCTTCCAACAGTTTAATCACTGCTATTTGAAAGGGCATTCAGATTTCCACAATAAATTGAAAATGAAGTAATCATAGTAAACTTAATGCCTCCTAGGCTTTGACTTTACAAGATAGCTTTTTCGTGAAAGCCATTTAAAAGGAACAAGTTTATCGCTTTTTAATTTACATGCCGTATTTACAACACGTTCTTTCTCTTGAAAAAATTGGGACTTTTCTTCTTGTAGCTGACTTTTTACATGATATGCTGTTTGTTTCTGTTTTGTCTTTCTTCTTGTATTCTTTTTCTAACAACCACAGATAGTGTATAGAACTATCTTATTTCAAAAATTTAAAAAAAATGACTAATAAAATACTATATATTGTACTGTAAATGCAGTAATTACCAATAATTATTAAAAGGGAATTTTAAAAGTTTTATATAAAAGTTTCGCACCAGAATTTTTATTTCTTGGAAAGTCTGTCATTCGTGTAAAAAAATATGAAAGGGCATTCTTGAGAATTTCATGTTGGGCCACGGATTTTTTAGATTGAAAGATGAAAACCGCTTCCTGTGGGTTAAAAGATTGAAAAGTAAGCACTCCCGAATTGAATCAATTTATCCCTACACGATGCACTTCAAATGGTTAGCGCCAATTTATTTATGGAATCAGTTGTGCTACGGCGGAGAAAGAGGCAATGACTTCACATCACAGCTTTGTTTGACGTGATTCCAAATTTACGTGAATTGGTTCCATGGGGAGATTTTCATGTAATTTTAAATTTCTTCCATAAAGAAACTGAATTTTATGTTTATACGAGATTTATTTGTGTAGAAAGTAACGTTTGTTTAGTAAACTGCGCTTTCATTAAATATAAGTATATTGTATTTACATGATTAAAATGAAGTTTCAGAGTCATTGGGGGTCATTTTCAGCAAAAAATTGAAGAAATCTAAAAAAAAATGCACTAGTTACTTTTAAATAGGAAGGATATGCTGAAATTTTATTTTCTGTTACCTAAGATACTTTTCAACGAATCGAACATTTTGGGACTTTTGAACACCTTTTATCATGGAAAAATTGATGAAAAATGGTGTGTTTTGGACAACTTAACAGCAATTTTCCCTTCGAAATGTTGAAGAAATAAATGCGTAATTTTAAGAGAAATTATAAATAATTATTGGTGTCGGATGAATTTCAGCCTTTCAGTTCTTCGCCTTTTTTAAGGAAATACTAATGTCATTTTCAAGGTATTGACTAGTCGTTAGTTAATATAAATTATTAATCAGGACATTTGGCTTCCTTTTTCTATAGCAAAATTATTGCTTAATAAATTACCAAGAAACAAGAATATGAATTGATATGAACTGAATGCTCAGAATTATTCGTTATCTCATAATTGCATAAAGCACGTATGCATCTTCTGTCCATATTTCGTCGGTAATAATACTATTTCATTTTAGAGTTTTTTTAAATGCTGAACACCGTTGCTTATGTTGAGTTTTCTTTATTTTTTTAAACGTTATCCTCTATATGTAAATTATTGTCGATCATTGTTGTGACATTTATCTCAAATGTATAGATATCAAGGAACATTACTTTCTAGCCCTTCGTGGAAAGGAGTACTTTGCAAACTCATCATAATGTAATTTGTAGGGAAATGAAAATATTCGAATTCTTGCATATTTATTCACTTCCAGGACTCTTAAAATTAAGTATAATTTTATTACAGTGTGGAAAATATGGACTAATATTATATATATACAATTTACAATAAATGTATCTTTTTTCCCTTAAATATCATAAAATGAAATCAGGAACTAGTAGAAAATATCTTGTGGAAATTTGAATTAGATTTTAAAATTTTCCACTTTAGTGTAGTTTTCTAATGACTTTTTAAAATATTTGATTTCTTAAGATAAAAAATTCCTTTCGAAAAACATGCTTATTGTATTGTACCTTACAAGCAGCGTTTTTATGTAATTTAATTTTTTTTTTAATTATAACCTATTGAAACATCTAATAATAGTTTTGTTTACTGAAACCTTTAGTTCCTTGAGAGATATTTTAGAACAAATTTCAGGTATAAAATCGTAGTATTCTTTCAGGGTATATTTCAAATCTATTTTGTGTCCATGGCCCTACTTTCTACAAGGAAGAGGTAAGAAGAAAAGGTATCAGTCCAAGACCACATTCAGGCCTTATTATCTCTTGAAGAAAACAAGTTCTCTTATTATCTCTTGAAGAAACAAGGAGATGCACAAATCTCCTGGAGATGGTGAATTCTTTGTTGAATGCTTTTCTCATAGCTAACGCACTTAAGAGGATTACATTTCAACACCAACTACCCCAAGATGTTTTCAGTTTCCCCATCAATTGCATTATTTGGCTGTATTGAAAAAAATAAAGTTTGGCACTTTTTCTTAATCCTTATTCAATATGAACTGTTGATCAGCGTGAATTCATGAGCTAGTGCCTGATTTTTAGAAGACGGATACTTTACTTTTATATGTAATTTTCTGCATAGAAGAAAGTGTGGATTTATCTGACACAAGAAATATAAAGAAAAGATAAGGCATAAAGCAATGAAATAAAATTTTTTTCGAAGGTGAGGACAAAGCAAGGGAACAAAGGCAAATTTCTTAAACTAATGTCAACGCTATTTTCCATGGATCAAACTTCATAGTAAATTTTATAATGATTAATCCAAAGGAATATATAAGATTCTTATTCATTTGATTACGAAAGAATGAATTTAAAAATATCATTTTAGAAAGGTGACTTTATGGGAGAAACAGGAAAGCGCTTTTTTCTATTTTAAATTCAGTAGAAAATAAGTTCTTCAGTCCTTTTTAACTCTCGTGAGATTATCCATTTTCTTCTTTCTCATCAGCACTAAATCCAACTATCACATATAGAATGATACAATACCTTTGAAACAATTGGGATTGTTTCAGTTGGAGCTTTCTAAATATTCCGAAGTTGCACACAGGAAACACAGGAAGTCACTTTCGTTGTGATCCCAATGAACTAAGTGAACATTGAAAGGGAACCCTAGAGATAAGTATGGTGTGAAATGGACGATTTAATTGACTAATTTTGCAAAATATAAACAATTTAAGTCGATTTTATGCAAAGGGCAAGATGTGGTCTATTTTTGTAAAACGCGCTGGGTCTCTTGATACATTTATAAGGCATTCCTTATTGTGCAACGAATATCGTTCCTTATAATGCATACTTATTCACGTCTGCAATGTTCCCTTTAGTGGAAAATGTAATTTTCATCAGAACAATGTGCTTTGTGACCTGGTACGATTAGTTTCGGATGCGTTTGCATAGCTTGATTTTTTGTTTAAATTATTTCTATAATCTGTTCATGTTTTAGATCTCATTCCTCTTAAATATCTCAGGTTTCAAAGTTCAGAAAATGTTCATTTGACATCTCATTCCTCTTAGAAATCTCAGGTTTCAAATCTAAGAAAATGAAAAGTTCAGCTCAGGAAATGGAAAGTTTATTCTTCACTCAAAAGAAAAACCAATCTGAACGCAGAACTGGCCATATATCTGAATGAGTACATACGTTTCAGGATATCTATACTTTGCTTTGATCATTTTCAAACGAATACCAGGTATGAATCTAAACTAAAATCGGATAAATAATGCGTTAATAGATTTCTGTGGTATTTTAGATCTTCAGTATGTCATGTACTTCAAAAGCGTAATTTGTTTCATGAACAATTTAAATATTTTTGTAATATTTCTCAATGAAGTTACCAAATATAATCAGAAACTATTTATATTATCAAACACATAAAAACCCTTTTCATAAATTTAACTAAGAATTGCATCATTATTTAAGTTGAAAATAAAGAATTTCATTGACACAACAACTGACATATTTTGTATGTATCATAAAATTTTTCTTTAAATCTTAAAACCTAAATTGTTTATTTCAAGTAAAAGATTTCAGTGAAATATATTTTCAGTAGTAAACATAGTGTTTGAATTTTATGCAATTAAATTTATGTCATTAACCTCCAACTAAATAAACAGCGTCGATTTCAGAAAATCTCTTTTAAATTATGTTAAAAGCTCAGATGATAACAGTGAAATAAAATTAAATTCCAAAAAATATGTTCTTTTTCAGAAAAAAGTATTTAAAAAAATTCGGCAGAATATCAATTTAAAAACTTTTTATAGATATATATTAGATGATTTCTAAAATGTAAAATTTCAAAAGTAGAGGTAACTATCGAATACCTTGCAGTACCTGAAAAATAAATCAAAGAATAAAATTTAGAATTTCAAAATGAGGACTTTTTAGGTTAAAAATATAACAAACTGGTGGCTGACGCCAATTGGAAATTGCTTAATAGTTTGGAAATGCACACTGATTTCTTAGACAAATAAAAAAACAATGGAATGTGTTTTGGCTTGTAATGGAAGTTAAATGTGACTGTCGTATAAATAGGATTATGGGGTTCAGCGGGCAATTAAAAATATTTACAAGATTGGTTGCGTTAAAAATGCGTTTTAACGTTTCCAAATAAAAGTAATCGTTAAAAGTTTCAATTAATTTTCACATTTATTAATAAAAAACTACAAAATATTAGGTATCGGAAATTAATTTAAGAAGCTATAATGAACTGAATCTAAGTATTTCCTATATTTCATTCTTAATAGTTAATCCTCCAAATATTTTTTTTTTACTTAAATGGATAATAATGAAAATCCATTAACTAAATCTATGTTTGAAGCAAAGGAAAGATTTGGCTAACTGCCTTATTTTATAGATTTTATTTAAAAATTCTCATATTGTAGGATTGAAAACTTTTATTCTTATATATACTTTTCAAGGTTGCTTCTTAGAAAACTCATAATCGATAGTTTACTTCATGAAACAATCCCTGCCTTAAAGAAAAGAAAACAACTAGCTGTATATGGCAGAATTTTTAATTTAGTGCTGAATATTTGTAAAAATATAAATAGCTTTGAAGATTTATTTCTAGAAGCAAAGATACAACTTTATTTCTAAGATAAATTTAAAAGAACTTTGATTGCCTACTAATGAAGATTAATTAATTCTGAAAGAGTGTTGGATGCAAAAATTTCATGAAATAAATGACTAGTGGTATGTAATATACTTTTGAGACTGTTCGATTCTTTGTTGCTGTCACATGCGATACAAATGTAGCCAATCATAGTTTATGGCAATTCATTGCTCTGATTAATTTAATATGCATATACGTATTTAAGAACTAGAATACCAATTTTCATTCAAATATTAAGATCTTCCCTATTCTTATGTAAAAATAATAGAAGCAAATTAGTATTTTATTACATTTTTTCATAAAACAAATATAGTACTTTCATAATTTTGTTAGAAGTAAGAAGCTCAAAAGTAAAACTGGATCAAGGTTAATTGGATATTGGTCAAATGATCTTTTTTAACTACTAATCATCGCAGACTAGTTTATATCTCTACCAAGTATAACATGTGCTTATCTTATTTTAAGAGCAATTCTTTTAAAATTAATGTATGGACTTTCAAATAAAAATTGTTTTATTAATTAATTTTATAAAAATAAATTAATAAAAATGTTGTTCATATTTTCTTCTTAAAACTTATTTCTCTAAGTTTTCTATATACATAAGTATTTTTCACATTATTTGAGTTGTTCCTAAAAACATAATATTGAAAATTATGTTCCTGATTTGGAAATTATATTTGGTTCAATTACATCACTAGAGAGCAGCTCTTGTTAATACACGTTAAAAACAGTCGTATTTAATATGTGTTAATGCCTCTTGTTTCGAATTTGTCAGCAGTAGATATTTTTGGTACAAACATCAAATATTTTCGTATTGTTATGCTGAGATTTCTCGGAGGTGGGGAATGAATTCAATGAATAACTTTCGGATCTTCGAAACTAGAATTTCATTCATCCACTTTCAAGCCAAATACAAACCAGCTTTCATTCTTCTTGAGGATTTCTTCAAGCTATATAGCGTTTTTTGGAGCATAAATAAGTATAAATCAAGTCTGACTATTAAATCTTCCTCTTTCGTAAATGAATCGATCGAGTCCTCACAAGAAAACCAATAACTATTCCGTTTGTACCTAAATGTAAGTAAACATTATCAGGAATCTATCTTCAGAAGAATGATTAATAAATGAAGTTATAGCGGGACCAGCTGATCTCAGCACTTTAACTCTTAGTAGAGTCACAAGTCCATGAATAAGAAGTGTCATACGCATTCTCTGGACTCTATAATACCAAATGCATCCCCGAATCAAGTGAAAAAACTATTTACGTCGTTATCTCCACTTGTATTATCTATATATTTACAAATTATCATTTTCACTTTTATCTTTACTTTTCTGTATTAAGAGAGGTTGAAATTACTGTTATATTATTTTGTTGAATTTTCTTAAATTTGTGTAACTTTTTAGGATTTTAGATTAGGTTAATTTTAATTATATCATTATTTAGATTTCAGGCGGCAACACGAGGCAATCATTTAGGCAATGTATACTTCATTACTGTTTTCTTTATCAGCAACTCCTTTTGTCACCATCAGATAATAATTACATTATATTTATATTATCTAGTGGAAGAAGAAAGCAGAGTTCCAAATATAATGGCAGACATAATCCAATACGGAAGTATCGCAAATATAACTCAAGATTAAAACCTGGTGCCCTAAAGAATGTGATATAAAATTTTAACGGCCTACCAGAAAAAGCGATAACCTCCTGCTTGGTAAAAGTTCAAAGGTTTGTGGACATGCATAAAATGAAGTCGTAAACCGCTATGATTATGGCTTTTCTGAAGGTTTAACTATTGTTGTTTTCTGCTCCTCTCACCAAATTGAAACAGAACACTTTCGCCTGTTCTCAGTAGTTAAATTGATATTTCTTGAGTTTTCGCTTATATCTTTTTCCACAGTTTATCGATTTGCATTTAATCCTGGATCTGTAGTTATGTAACATAAAATGGCAATATATTGTATCATTAAAATGTAATTTAGATAAAAGATTTATAGATTTAATGTTCTCTCTCGGGGAAGGCGCTCTTGTCTGTTTATTTGCATAAATTTCCTATTGCATTCATTTCATGCATACGTAATGTTTTTTATTTTAGTAAAATTAAATATTGCCTTTAAATAAATTTCCCAGTTAAAGTAAATTGTAAAGACAATACAATTCTTTATTTCTATATTTAACAGCCATTTAAAAAACGAACTTATTAATCATTTTTGTTGTTTATTTTTAATTAAAATGAAGAAGTGTATCGCATTTTTTCTAAATTTCTCGATACGGACGAAATCTCAATGCAAAAAAAAATTATGTGTTTTTTTTAAGAATGAGATAAATCGCCATATTTGAATCAGCGACTGCCTGGAAGATTCGTAGTGGTGATACTTCGTTGAAAATTGTATATTTATGAAGACTTTATGAATATTGTTGTCCTCCTTATTTATATGAATTAAACAATGCTAATTCTCTACAAAATATTTCATAACCAATGACATTATGAAAATTGTAAGCTTTAAAAAAGGCAAGGTTATGTGCATGGAACTTCAGGAATTTTATAAATATTTATTTATAGAATATGAATGTTTCAATGCATCACTTATTTTACCATATTGACCTCTCACAAAGGCAGTTTATTTTCGTCTCCTTTGAAAGTTTTACATATTTTTCATATTCATGTATAACTATGGGTAAATTTATAAATGTTTAGTGCTATAGCAAAACATTCTTGATCGTTTTAAAGATACTTATTTTTAATTATTGTTTTACATGACACATTTCATGAAATGGAATATAAAGATTCTTTGAAACATTGAAGAACTTCTAATCTTTCAAATACTTGTATGAATAACATCATTAAATGGCTACATGTCTCTTGCATGTATTTCAATTTTTTTTATAGCTATACATTAAAAATATCTTTGCTTTTAAAGATGAAAATGGATTATCGGTGATTTTCTTTGCTTTTATTTTATTTTTTAAACTATATGATAATATGTATAATTTATCGTCAGTTGTTGTTTATAAATCGAGCATTATAAAACACTTATTTGCAGCGAGATGCAAAAAGGGAAAGCTCATTCGTCATTTTTTATGAAAGCTAATTTAATATTCAGACTTTTTAATTTTTATATTGTTATATAAATTGAGCTTTGACTTTTGTCGACATTTGTTATTGCATTTTTCCTTCTATTCAATCAACATTTTATTCTGTAATAAACAAATATTCATTCGCATTCATTGCTTCCTCTTCCTTCAATGCAGACATTATTTATTCTTGAAAGAATAATTTCTATTTCTAAGAGAAGTGAAGACTTATTTGTAAATAGAAAAACATACTTTTGTTTGGAATTGAGAAGTACATTCTATTAGCTCGCTATTTCTGCTTCAAGGTAATTTGAACATAGTCATATTTGAACGTAAATATATTGAAGATTATTCTTCTTTTCTACGAAAAAAGCGTAATTATTCTATTATTACGGATAATTTTTACAAAATATGTAAGGCAATGGCATTTCAAGAAATTCTAAATTTTACATTCTATACTTGCTCATATGATAGATATTTCTCTATCGTATTGAAGAATTTTATTTCAGCATCTGTGCATTGTTACTTTGTCAAAATTTCTCAAGTTATCCAGAGCTAAATTAATTACTTGGTGATATGCAGCAGAATACACATTGAAATTATAAGAAATCTACATAATCTTAATACTAAAGATGTCGTGAAGACTCATATAAATAATTTATCCCATTTAAGTGCTCGTATTTTATCATGACAAAACTTGCCTACCTTCCTTACCGGATTAAAAGCTAACATTATGAACAATACGTATTTCCTAAATGCTAAAGGTGGCATAAAAGATTATATTATTAATATTCTTCCACATTAAAAAGTCGCGTCTGAGGAATTTTCACAGATTATCATTATAAATCTTGCAATTGTTTCAATCTTTTCTGACACATTTAATCTATTTTGCAAAGTACAATTAATCTTTCGTCTTATCATTTGGAAAAAAGTGGTCTACTAATTTGCCAAACATTTCGGTAAATTTCATTCAAACATTTCGAATTTTCCTTCAATTTGGTTGACCATTTATATTTATAGTTAATAGAACTATTTTGATACTTCCTTTCGGCGTTCATGGATAGTTAAAATCTAATTTATCACTGTACATTATCAGTTGTTCCCTGTTTTATAGAAGTCTTTTAGAAATATTTCGTTAACATAAGATGTGAAAAATACTTCTCGTAAGAAAGATGGAGTCTTTACATTAATTATATTCGATTCGTAATGCTTAGGTTATATGCGAGAGAGGATATAGAATTATAAAGTTTGAATGCCACATATATACTGTGAAGGATATAGACTTGCCAATAAGGGTTCTATTGATAGCATGAATGTCGCAACATGTATTTGGTTTATACATACGAAAAAATTCAATTAATGCTTACCTTTCCCTATGCTAATTAGCGAAAATTTCTAAATAAAAGTAACTTTATTAGAAATAGTTAATGGAAATGAAGCATTCTTATATAGATGACGGATTTCTAGTAAAGTGAGAAATTTTTTGTTTATCTGCCATCAAATCTTATAGGTATAATGAAGTATGTGTCTTCGCTATTCACTTACAACAAAAGTATCTTCCAAAAGAAATTTCTTTCAAGTCATACTTTAATCCTATTTTTCTTAATTTACTGCTTGAATCTTGCATTATTCCCAGATTCAAAAGTTTTGTCGACAGATTTGCAAATATACTGAATCTGACTCGAGCAGGTTTGCGAGTAAAAAGTAAAAAAAAAATGTATTTAGACAAAAATCTAAGAATAAAGGATATTGATGATCACCGATATTTAAAAAAACTACTGCCTAAATGAAGCTATTATATTCCAAATTTTTCGGAATCAAACGCATCTACTATACATGTCGCAGAAAAACTTTAGCCTTAGACACTTCAGTGATGCTATTTCAGGTTTCTACAACTACAGGATCATAAAAAAAGGATGTGCTAATTAGATATATTTTTTCATACCAGGCACAAGTATTTAAAATTATTCATTGAATTCCTTTTAAAAGAAAATACGAGGAAATATCCAACAGACATAATGCATACAGAGATATTTAAAACCTCTCTTTTTAGAAAAAAAAATATCCTTCTACAATCAAGCAAAAAAAATAATTCGACGTACAGGAAATCGTAGCTATCAAGTACAAACACATGAATGAACTCTTGACGAATGCGATCCATTTTCCATTAATTTTACCTCATTAAAACTATGAACTATCAGGAAACAATGAAAAAAGGTAAAGTGCTGCCATTTGCAAACAAGTGCTTGAATGTGAATCTTTTTCTCCCTTTCAGGAAATCAATTAACTGCGTTATACAAGCAACCAAAATGAGAAAGGAACTGGTAGAAAAAAGAATATTCTTTTCAGCTCGCTTAAGAGTCATCAATCTAGTCTACTTTATCTGTTTCGAACGCGAAGATGAAAAAAAAAAAAAAATACGAGTCGCAGTAAATTGAACCATTTCTTTCTCTGAACTACGAATGTTACTGACAACCGTCTTCCACTTGTCTTTTGTAAACAGCATAACTTTTAGAAAAACGAGGAAACAATGAATTTACTCTTAAATAAATCGATGAAAAATCGAACTTTTTTCAATGTAAGTAGACTTTTAATGCATGTTTTTTCGCGACTGAAGGAGTGAAATCCTAATTAATTTCATTTTTTTTCATTTTCAAGGATTCATTTATGAAGAGCAATATTTTTATCATCTATTCCTTTTGTTTTATTCTAATTTTTGTGGGTATTATAAACATGTTTTTATTTACAATAATGTTCTTACTTTACAAATTTCAAAACTCTGTTATTTTAAAATCAGCCTTAGAAGGAAATATATAATATATTAATCCATGTTGAAAAAATAATTAGGATAACTTTAATAAGGAATATTTTATAAATATATTAACATTCTAATCTTTCGCAAACATTTTTTTTATTTTTAACATTACAGTAAAATTCATATTTAAGGACATATTTTATGACGCAAAAATCTTAAATCGAAGAATATATTAATTATTTTGCACTGAAAATATGTTTTTATTTATAATATTTTCTTTCAATATATTTTCTCATTTCAGTTTACAGTTTTGCCTAAGTGCTAATTATTCTTTCGCATAAAACAAATAGAAAAGTCAGATGGAAATCCAAGTCAAAAACACATTTGATATTATCGGATATTCGTTTAAATACAATAATATTTTTAAATATCTCAAACATCTGAACAAAAACTGTTTCGTTCACTGAAACGTTAAATTTGGTTCTATGTTAAAAATTTTTTAACTCTGTTACATTTTGATCCATTTTGAGATCATCATCAGCTCATCAGAAATTCACATTGGCCAAGTTAAATACGCATAGAAATTAAATGATGCAGATCGGATGAATATTTTCAATATTATTAGATTCTAAACATGGACAATTTTATTTTAAAAGCATATATTGAAATGAATACATTTATACAATTGAGGAACCAATTATAAAAAAGCGTTTTAATATGGCATTTTGTCAAAATTTATTTTTACATTATTAACAGTCTGTTGCGATTCATGTTGGAGTTGGTTATATTTTGCACAGCAAGATACACACGCGTTGAAAGAGTTAGAAAAATTGAACATTATATCCAGAAAATGACAGTGTATTCCTGATTACATAACTGTGTCCAAATACTCTTCCAAAAATTACATAAAAGTGGAGCTTTATGTTTTGACTACACGATCACGAGAATTGATCCCATTGTAAACTTTCAATATCATTTTCAGTGTCCACGAGCTTTATCGTAACATTTTCCCTTTTAGCAACTCTAAATTTGAAGGGTGTTTTGGGAGAGGGGTTTTTTCTAAATGATTAAATTAGATATTGTGATTGCAAATATATAATGAAAATGAGGTTTTAGAGTTATTAAGTTATTTGTGCGTAAATAAATTTAAAATAACTAAAAACTTAAAATAAAATTATTATTTTGAAAAATGGGAAATTAATATAGAAAAATAAAACAAATTAAATGCATTTGGCATGTTTTGGAAGAGAAAACGATTTTTTTGCGGATTTTAGAAATTTTTGTTACAAAAATTGCGTTTATTTTTTTTAAATGCATAAAGAATATAATGCTTTCCAAAGACTTGTCATAAAATAAGCTTTGAAAAAGATTTGAAGATATAAAAGAGTAATTTTAAGTGTAATTAGAACATATAATCGGAGCGAATAATACAATTTAGAGTATTTTTGAAAGAAATATCCTATCACATTTACAGACGTTAATTACTCATTATGCCATGTAAAGTATTAAATTATATAGACAAAAAATTCTTTGAAATTTAGTTTCATGTTTCTTAAAGAAATTTGTGTATATTTACTTAACAAGAAATAAGCGTATGAATTGAAAGGAATGTTTCAGTAGTTCATATGTACACCAAATATATATCTACAATTCTTCTATCTCATATCAGTAATATTGTTTTTTTCTTTTATTGCAGTTTATAGGTATATGTTAAAACAATTATTAAAGAAGCTGTTTTTTTCTTAATATATCTATCTATCATATACACTATATATATGACAAACTGATTTATCTGGTGACTTTTCAACCTGAGTTTATGTTAAACTTAGGTCTAGAATCGTGTGAAATTTAGTCTATTATTTACTTTATTTTTGATAAAACATCCACAAAAGAACACAATTTGGCTACTACATATAATATGGCCGAAATATGGCTACTACATTTTTTATTTTCTATGCCAATTTAGCCTTTTTGAAACATTTAAAAATATTAGGCTCCCTTGATGTTCTTTATTTAAAAATTCGTTTCTTACTTAAGAGACATTTCTTACAGTTTCTGTTTTAATTATTCCTTAAGTAACTTTTTTTTAATTGGCGAAGTATCTCTTTGGACATGGTTTCGTTTATCTTCAGCACTTTCCACATAGAATTATTTTACAAAAGATTCTAAAGGAAAATAATATATTATTCTTTCTAAAAATATTTCACTTCGATGCTGTATCGATAGTTCCACTTCCTACCAGGAAGAAAAAAGAAGCAATAGTGCCAGTTCATGATGAAATTCTGATCTTATTGTCTGCTATTGGAAACATATTTTAGTGTATCTCCTGGAGTTTGTGATTTGTTTATTGAATTCCTTTCTCATAGCTATTGCACTTAAGAGGATTACATTACAGATCCAACTATCCCAAGGTATTTACAGTTTTGGCCATCAACTGAATTGTTTGGCTTACAGGGAAAATAAAAGTTCTGCATTCTTTTTCTTCGTTTTCTTCTGTCCCAATTGTTGATCACTCTGGATGTATTAGCAAATGCGGTGTCAGAGCAAGTGAACCAAGAGAAAGAGCAAATGCTCGCCCGTGATGCATAGACAGAATGTGTGAGGAAAACTATTTTAAATGCCAAAGCGAATGAATTAAATTTTAAATAGACTATAAATTAACTTCAAAGATAGAATTTAAATATAAGTTTTATTTTAATTTCGAAGTATCAGGAAAACGTATGTTATATTTTTATTCAAATAGTTTTCATAGTTTATTTTCCATCAAATTCGCAACAAAATGTGTTGTAAGCATGTTATTAAATTAAATTTCATTCGCATAGCCATCACTGCGTGTCATAAGATCATCCATATATGTATTCTTGATTATAACGATTTAAACTCAATTTGAGAATTTTTCTCCTGCATAATAATCATTAACATACCTTTGAATTTGCCATACATACGAAGTGTATCTTACAAGGAGAAATGCTCTGCTATAGAAAAAGCTCAACTGGTTTAAAAACATTTCATACAATAATTTTAGCTTTAAAGCGTCTTACTCCATTATACGCTGCATTTGTGATCACTGAAGAGATGGGTATCGACTTTCTTTGTATACAGAATCCCTACGTTGGTAAATCCGACCCTTTCATAGGTAAGAACAGTTACAGGGTTTTAGTTCAAATAAAAACAAAGCTCTTATATATTGCATCAATAATCTTTTCAAGTCCTGTGCAATATGCATCTTTCAAATATGTTTACATTATATGCATAACAGTTACTTACGATATTTTTTCTATTTGATTATTTAGTGTTTATTTACCCCTCAAGACGATATTAATTTGCTTATCCAAGAATTCAATTTATCTGATTCCGTCAATAAAAGCATTATGATTGTTGGGGATTTTAACGCATAATCTACCCTACAGAACAATAGTTTTAAAGACGCAGGGGGGGGGAGAAAACTCATCGGTTTCATCACTTCTAATGATTCAAACATCTGTAATACCAAAAATTCTCCTCCCACCTTTCTGGCATCTACTGTCTGGAGGTGGCCCGATAAAAATTTGCTCAGCAATGACAACCATTCGCTTTTGAAGAAATTGGAGGTTTTGGATACCGAGTCCCTCAGTGACAACCGTTATGTTTGTTTGCAGCTGGGCTTGGATGGTGCTTGCAACAAAGATTTCTATTTGAAATCTAAATTTAACCAAAAATACTATGTTAGGAATTTCCAAATGGAAATCGACTACTTAAATTCGAAATTATATTTAGTTAATGATAGAGAAAGTTTTAATGATTTCTTTTCAGAATTCGTTTCCATTGTTTCCAGGTGTGCATTCAATTCCTTTAGGAAAAAGCCGAAAAATAGTAAGGAAAAATATTTAATTTTTGGAATAGAGAATTAAAAATTATGACAAATAAAGTTACGGCTCTTTTTAAAAGGTTTAAAAGATTTCAAAATTCTGTGGAGCAAGAGGCTACGGGACTTATTTACAGAAAAGTGCTCTTTAGAAAGGAAAATTATTATAAAAATTTCGCCTGGCGCACATTTTGTACGCAATACTCCGAAAAATTCGGGAACGTTTTCAAGTTTGTTTCTAAGAAATCCTGTAGGGGAGATCACGAGGACAAAGGTAACAATAATCCCAACTCAACGTATGATGAAAAGATTAAGTTTCTGTTGGATTATTTCTTTTCCAAAACGATTAACGCTAATAACTTTAAACCAAATCAGGATTCCCGAGATGAATGTTGTTTAGAAGACCTTGATATTGTTTTTTATAATATGAGGGGTGGTAGGGCCCCCGATCTGGATCGCCTTGACTATAAAATATGGTGTTTACTTTACAATGAAAATAAACTGTTATTTCTTAACATGTTCAATTTATGCTTAAGTTTGCATATTTTCCCGATTGTTTAAAGGATGCTAGAGTCTTCTTCCTGCAGAAAGCTGTAAGAGAGCCTGAGCTTCCTTCGTCTTACAGGCCTATTTGCTTGGTACCAAGTTTGTGGAAAATCCTTGAGAGACTTTTTCTTAATTAATTCAACATCTGGATTCATGAAGATAATATTACATATCCCAGTCAGTTTCTTTTCAGAGAAAATACAGAGTAGCAAAAAAGTATAGGGATCACTTTTGTGGTTATCTACCAGTTAAGATATAAAACCTTTTTACACATGTAGCATACAGATTAAAAGCTCCGCTATTAGACTTTCGATTGCAATACTTTTAGATAAAATCACAATAATACCTTTAAAGAAATTTCACCAAATGCTGATTGGTCAAGTACAAGCATTTTTAAAATTCGATGGAGTCACAGGATTATTCAAAACCATTTTAAGAAGAAAGGTATTGCGATTTCACTCAGCCATATCAGTCGCATCAAGAACTCAAAACTCGGATAGACGGAAAAAGATTCAAAACCCAATAAAAAAAAATGGACTGCAAAGCAAATTGGAGAAATCAGGTTTGCAGAGCTTGAGAAGATGGCATCGAAACTGGATCCACCAACACAGGCAAGCATGGCTAAAGCTTTTAACGTGAGCCAGCAAGTTGTAAGCTATAAACTAAAACATGCGTTAAATAAAAAATGCCGTAAAAAACCCTAAATTTTATCACTTGAATGAGAAATCGGTGCAGATTAGGAGGTAACGTTCATGGCCACTCTATAAGCTTCTCGTAAGTACGGATGGCGAAAGTTCATTACAACTGATGAAACTTGGACCTATTTATCCCATACCAATGCTAAATCTAAAGTTTAATATCTTAGCCGTGACCAGAACAGGCGAGCCTTGACGCCGCCAACCCCGGTGCCTCATCCCAAAGGCGTAGTGGATTGGATGGGCATTTCCGCCAATGGTGTTACCAAACCACGGTTTGTGCAACCTGGGACCAAAATAAATTCTAAGTATTACATAGAGAAGATATTAAAGCCCTTTATTAAGGATGATTACTGCAGATTGTACCCAAATGGTGATGCTGTTTTACATGAGGATTCTGCTCCATAGCATGCATCTAGGGTCCCCCAGAAATTCGCACGGATCGGCAAATGCAATTGCTGAATGCCAAATTGTCCTGACGCTTCATCATGTGACTATTTCCTATGGGGGCATCTGAAAAACAAACTGAATAAGCGAAGAGTTTCCACGCTGAGGCGTAAAAAATGCTATTAGAACAGAGGTGAAAAAAATCCCCCAGGAAATGATTTTGCGGGCTTTGAAATCCTGGCCGAAGCGTTGTAGACAAATCTATTATGTCGAAGGTCGACATATTGAGAAGCATCGCTGAATTTGTGTAATAACTTTTGAAAATAAAAACCTTCAAAAATGATCCTTATACTTTTTTTACCCTGTAGGAGCTGTGAGCTTTCTATTTTTAAAATTTTAGAAAAAAATAAACTTTTAAATAAAGAAAATCATGTCTTTCTGGTGTCTATTGACATCAGGGTGACTTTTGATGATATGGATTGGGAGCTTCTCTTCAATGTATTTGATGTATTGATTTGCCCTCTAACTTTCAAAATTTCATTTATTTTTATCTGATTGACAGAAATATTATATTTAATGATTCTGAAATTTGTTTGAAAATGAAGCATTTAAGGGCTGTCCTCAAGGGTCAGTCCTTGCACCAGTTTTGTCGAATTTAAACTTTAACTCTATTTTTGAGTTAAATAATGATGACATTTTTTTGCAAGTCTTCTCTGATGACCTTGACCTTGTTACTTTCGACAATTCTAGGAGGAATCTGGAGGCTAAAATCAATTCGGCATTAGAACAAATAAATATTAAACCATTATAGGTCATAACTCCGGGGCATCTCCAAATAATTTTTTTTGGGTTATATTGTGATAAATTGATGTTGTAAATACAAAAACATCAAACGTTTGCTGATTTACCAATTAATTTATGAAAAAAGGGGTGGTATTCCCAGAGATCATTCAGGGGAAATTGAAAGTGGTAGCATACTTACCATTGAGCGTTATGTGTAAAAATGTCTTAGAATGTTCACTGGTAAGTATACTAGCCACTTAATTCTAGGTAATTAAAACAACTTTCTGCAACTTTTCAGTAGGAAACCATGGAATTTCTTCGGATTGAAATTAAATACTTCATTAAATTAAATTTTGAAGTTCATTTTGCGTTTGATGGGACGGGTGGGCGGAGTGCTACAATACATAAAAATAAAACTTTTACAACCTAATACAATTTTACTAATCGCATTGTAACCACATTTTGTGCTGAGAAAGGAACTAAAAAATTTAAACAACAGAATTCAAATAATGAACACATCAAAAATGAAGTAGAAATATGCATAAGATCATTAACAGGAAGATCTCGAATTTAAAGAAACTTCTACTGCATCAACAGTTTTTGTTGAGTTTTAAAAATGAAAATTTAAATTCAATAAATTCAGTAAAAAATACAGATAATTAAATATAAGAATATTTTAGGCATAAGGAACACAATACGACTTTGTTTTATTTCTAAAAAAATTCATTGTGTTGAAATTTAGTGACAAACCAAGGAACTTGATGTCGTTACGAAGACACTGACGTCGTGAACGGGCAGTCGAAAGTATACTTGCCACTTTTGAATTTAATTACTATTATACTACATAATTAATGTTTTTCTGGGTTATTACTGTAGACTTTTAAGCACACAATTATCCTATTTAGCATTTTACAATACTTTTTCGAGCCATCAGAAAAAATCTTTCATAGGTGGTAAGTATATATACCAGAAAAATATAAAGGCATAACTTAAATTATTATTGTAATCTTCCGCCTCAGACAAGTGTCAGTCATTAGTATTCAGATCCCCTTGTTTACAGGATAAAAGATATACCCACACCAGCAGAATTAAAACAATCTTTAACCAACATCCAATTTTTAAGCTTAATAATCGAACTATTAAAATTTCTACTGCTTTTAAATATTTGGGTTTTATTATAGATTGTAAGTTAACTTGGACAGACAATATTTCCTATTTACGCAAAAATCATATAATTGTTTAATCATATATTTAAACTACATAATAATATTCTTTATAATATGTTTATATTCATAATAATATTCTT
>BGPR01023358.1:10854-24296 GCA_013235015.1 Araneus ventricosus | reverse complement strand
GGCGGACCAACTCAATAATATATATGTATATATTTCTGTTTTGATTTAGTTTTTAAAGCTTTCATTTATGTAATTGTATGTGGGCTTTTTTTTTATTTTGTTGAAGTCCCGATTCCACGGGCAACGCCTTGCACGTACTGCTAGTAACATATAATATTGACCTACTAGTCCAAATTTTATACGAACAAACGAAGTGTTCTTTCCATTTGTATAATCTGATAGAATTCAAATCAGTATTAGGACAGCCTTTCCTTCATTCTTGCGGCTTATCATTCATGAGTTTAATATCACTACATCACACAAACGGAGTTACCCCTGTCCTGTCCAGGGACTATTGAATGACAGCCGCTGCTATAGCTCGAGTGCTCAGGCCGGAGTCCCAGTAGCCATCACCGGCCACGGCCCGACCCCTCCCGTAGGAAATACGTACTATCACTGGTGGGAGGCAACTCAACCCCTACCATTATCGTACCCTCCTGGCGAAGCGAGACCACACTTACTTATCCAGCGGCTTCTCATCCGCTTACTCGTGGTCAGTGGCGGCTTGTCAGCTCAGAAACAAGCAGTGCTGCAAAAGTTGTATTGACTTAAGTTGTCGGAAATTTTATGCTGATTATTTTGGTAAATAATGATGATATACTAAAAATTGGTAGTTTTTGAGTTATAAGAAAAAACTGGGAATTTTTTTTCCTGTTTTTTGGCTATAACTAAAATTCCTATAAAAATTTTTGGTGGTAAATCTCAGATTCGTAATCAGCACTCGAAAATATAAAGAAGCGAAAAATTACAATTCCTCCAGAATTTGATTTAAAAACTACTTAACGACTGGACTACTGAGAGAAAGCGATAAACAGCCAAATGAGGAAGACGCGCCAAGCGAGAGCTACTCCAGGGGCAGCTCTCGGGGTTCTAATTTCAATGGGAGAAAAGGTTGCTTTTTTCTTCCCACTGAGAGCTCCGCGTTGATCAATGCGCGAATTTTGATCCTTAGGAGGAGCAAAACTCTATACAGCTCTGGTCTGTCTTTCTCTTAATTCTTGATGGATTTTCAGTTTTCCTTTTACGTTTTTATTACCTTTTTGTCATTATCGATTATCATTGAACTCTTAAAGTGGAAAAGTAAGCCAATTAGAATAAAAACGAATATACGAGCTTTTAAAATAATTTCAGGGAGGACTGCAGCTTTGCAGCCTAATGGACGACCCGTCACTGGTGCCCCCCGGGGGATCTAATATCCCTACATCAGATGAAACACGAAAAAGAAAATGTCTATTTTCTATAAACATAAGTTCCTTTTTCTCCGGAGGTATACGGAAAAGAAAATTTCTCCGATTCTCCGCCATTTCTACCTCTAATTTCATAAAGGTTGGAGCTATGAGGGTAGGAAAGAATGCAACGTATGAGAACTTTCCAACGAGGTGTCAAATGCTTAGATTAAAAAACAGTCGCAGTTGCGGGTTGAAAATCACTTTTCATCCTCTAACTTCTAGGCGATTGCATCTATCAAAAAACTTTCAGTGCAAAAGTTGTTCGCTATGATGAGACAATAATTCGCCTAATTTGAATTTTCTTTCTATCTTCAATCGCAAGGGAATTATGGGGAAATAAAAATTTCAGCTCCCCATCATTTTTACCTTCCCAATAACATACTCCCGCCAGTTCATATCCAATCGAAGTTACTCCAGTTAACGTATTAATACTACGAGGGCAATTCGGAAAGTAACCTCCGAATCGCTGTAAATAACAAAGCAGCACAGAGGGAAAAAAATTATTTACATATCAAAGGTACAACTCTCCTCTATTTTTCAACATAGTCTCCCCCATTATTCAAGCACTTGTCGTACCGTTTTACCAATTTACCAATTCCTTCTGCATAAATACGGCCGCCTGCGATTTTAACCAATGTGTCACAGCGTTTTTAAGTTCCTCATCGTCAGCGAAATGCTGTCCCCCAAGCCACTTGTTCATTGCAGTGAACAGATGAAAATCAGAAGGAGCCAAGTCCGGGCTGTAGGGAAGATGTTGAAACACATCCCATTTGAATTTGCGCAAAATATGGGATAATATTGGATAAACTTTTTAACGAAGGGTAATTTTAAATTCTAGATATCATTATCGGAGAAATTGCGCAGAAAATTTCGCAAAGTCGTGTCGTGAGAGCCATTGCAACAGGTAATCTTTCTATAAGGAAGCTCCCTAATATGAAACTTTTATAACGTATATATATACATACAAAAGGCACTTGACCTCGCTCTATAGAACGGCAACGACTAGCAGTACTTCAATAAAGATTCTCTACGCACAACCATCCAAACTACAAACCGGAGATGTTTAAATCTCTAGACGCAGGGGTGTGTCGTAGCGTAAAGTAAATTAAAAAGTACTTGCAGCGATAATGACTTGTAATCGTTATCAGTCAGTGTGCCAAGTGAGATTGTTGTGTTAACAAAGGGAATTATTATAGTAGTTTTTGTGATCACACGTGTATGGTGGTCTACAGTTACGTTAATGACGTTACGTCTGATGAGCCTGAAGTTGAATCAGACAATTCCAAATAATAGCACACCTATGTCACCTAGCACATTGATTTATCAAGATCCCAAATCACTATCGTTGCAGTCACAACCTTGTGGTGTAAGTTGTTGCCGTTCAACGGAGCTAGTTAGGAACTTTGTGATACACCTAGATAATCACACCCACGACAAGCTCCGTCCTTATCTTTTCGAACAGCTTTGACCTATAGTGATGGATCATTATTCCATCCGCAGGGGGAAGGGGTGATTTTTAAAACTTTCAGTAAACTGTCGTGATAGGCTTTATATCTATCAGAAAATAGCATAGGATTAATCATAGAAAGTAAAAAAGAAATAGATCGCTAGGTAGGTATCTGTTGTTTAATGGTTTTGGATTTTTTTTTTCAGATGTAGTCATGTTGCGCAAGAAAGAAGTATAATGACATCATTGTTTGTCGTAGAGTACCTAACTAACCTAATTAACTTCTGTACCTAAACTAATTAAAATTCTCCATTGAATTTTCTGAAAAGACTATGTTATTTAACTTGCATTGGGTATTTCTCAGATTCTTGAAATCAGACAATTACGTTTGAGTTCTATCTGCATCAGCTTGAATCTCAACAAAATATGAACATTTTTATTAACAGTCTCATGATTCTGCCAGGAAGAGATGCATCTACACATTTTAGACCTCCCTGAGTCCGATTTTTAAAATAGTTAGATTGGTTTATCTGTGACCACCATAACTGAAAAACACAACAGGTTAGTAAGTTCTAGTTTTTTCACCAAAATTATATATATTTTTTTATTAAATATTGGAAGATATGAGCCGACAGGGAATACGTCTGTCGGGCAATCAGCGGGCATGTGAATACAATAACATAAAAACATAATAAGCTACATACAAAGGCCATTAGTTTTTTCATATGAATTACAAACGAATATCAAATTTTCAAACAAACATAAAACTAAATTAAGACAGGTAAACTGTCTGTCTATTCTCCATGTGAGTGCGATATCTCAAAAAGTCAACAATCCGTTGAAATGAAATTTGGCGTATGAACTTGTCATCGAGATTGTAAAATTGTGTCGAAGTTTTCCCCCCAATCGGCTGAAGCTCAAATCTCTTCAATGTGTAACGACGCCTAACAAAAGCGCGTCACATTGCTTACAAGTACGAGAAATTCGTGAAGAGAACACTCAAGTCAGCCTTCATTGGAGGGGAGACGGCCACGAAACTAATAAAATAAAGATGCATCCGTGTGTACTCCCTTCTAATCATTTTCCCCCAATCGGCTGAAGGCTCAAATCTTTTCAATGTGTAACGACGCCTAACAAAGAGCGTCACATTGCTTACATGTACGAGAAATTCGTGAAGAGAACACCCAAGTTAGCATTTTTTGGAGGGGAGACGGCCACGAAACTACTAAAATAAAGATGCATCCGTGTGTACTCCCTTCTAATCATTTTCCCCCAATCGGCTGAAGGCTCAAATCTCTTCAATGTGTAACGACGCCTAACAAAAGCGCGTCACATTGCATACATGTACGACATATTCGTGAAGAGAACACTCAATTTAGCCTTTTTTGGAGGGGAGACGGCCATGAAACTAATAAAATAAAGAGTCGTTTAAAAAAGGTTTAGTCGTGGTGAACAGTCAAAACATATTTTATATGTACAGCATTCTTTATTTTCTAGTGATTTTGATATCACTAGATTAATATCAAAATGTAATGATTTTTTCCACCTCTTAGTATTCGTTCATGTTAATTTTTAAATACACGAGGTGGTTTTTTTTAAACTGACACTACTCAGAGCCATCTGTAGCTCGATCTATCCGCCGAAATGCCACCAAATTTGGTAAGGGGACTAATGAAGGGGGAAAAAGATTCCTTAAGAAAAATTAATTCCGGAAGTCACCGATAGGGAAAATGCAGCGTTGTTTTAGTCTACACAACTGTGAATTAGACAAATGAATGACATAGAAGAAATTTCAGTGCAACGCAGCTTTAATACAGCATACGAACTGCACCAAAGGGTTAGAGAGATGATATTTAAGTGCGCCATAGCCCTTTATTTAATGAAAGCAATTCCTCGACGAGATCATGGACCTCTTTCAATGTGACCACCCTTCTCGTGGGCCACACATTTCATCCTGTACACAACATTTTTCGTGTCCATTCTCCCCGCATCTAACCTGGATTTGAGTTTTTCTTGTGGGGTTATTGGAAGTCCAAGGTATATCTTGATGGGGAGGTCTCGAATTTGAAGACCTTAAAAGACAAAGTTTCATGGGCTGTGCTGAGCATTCTTGGTGAAATGTTACGTTCGGTCGTCGAGAATGTTGCGAACATGATGTAGTGTGCGGTTCACGAGAAAGTTGGTTACATTGAAAGAGGTCTATGCCCTCGCCGAGAAAGGGCTTCGTTGAATGAAGTGCTGTGGTGGACTGAAATAGCATCTCAAGAACCTTTTGGAGCCGTTCATTTGCTGTATTAAAGAGGTGTTGCACTGAAATTTCTTCTTTGTTATTCATTTGTCTAATTCTCAGTTGTGTAGACTACAACAGTGCCACATTTTCCCCTATCGGAGGCTTTCGGAACTATTCTTCTTCACAAAATCCTTTTTCTCATGCCATCATTAGTCCCCGCACCAAATCTGGTGGCATTTCAGCTGATAGTTCGAGCAACAAGTGGCTCTGAGAAGTGGCAGTTTTATAAAAAAAAAAAAAAAAAAAAAAAAAAAACCTGTACATCAAGCAATAAAAAAAATTACAGACTCAAGATTCGCATTTCTCATAAATCATTTTCTCCTTGGCTATCCTAAAAGTAAATATATTATTTTCAGTTCTAAACTGATGTTAAATGAACTAAAGAATGTCCCGAGTTCATTCATGTAAAAATTCAACATCGGATGAAGTGCATGTCATTGGAATAAGAATAATTTATTAAGAAAATACAAGAATAAGCAATTGCTTCCTTAGTTATAAATAATCCTGATGAAACTAGCGCAAGAATAATTTTTTCTCTATCATTCAATTTTCCAATATCAAAACATTTTCTGAAGCAAAAGAAAACGAGTAATTCTCTTTAGAGTAAATTGGATTATTCTGACGCTACTAGTAGTTAAATTCTATGCAAATATATCATATTATACGTTTTCTAATGTCTAGATTTATATTCTCTCTCTCTATCTGTCTTTTAACAAATTTTGAACGCACTAAGGTAATTTCATTGCCACAATAATTTTTACGTTATAAATTTTCAAATCACATACATTTTAGCGTAAATATAAAAGATTCGTTTTTTCTGTTAAGCGGAAACAAATTCTAAACTCCCAAAAAATAAATTATAAATAAAATAAAAATTATAAAATATTAAATAAAAAAATATTAAATAAAATATTAAAAAATATTTTTAAAAATATTAAATAAAATAAAAATTATTTAATATTATTTTTATTAAATAAATAAATTATAAATTATAAACTTTCAAATCACATACATTTTAGAGTAAATATAGAAGATTCGTTGTTTCTGTTAAGCGGAAACAAATTCTAAACTCCAAAAATATAATTCAAAAATTATTTGAAATTCCAAAAATTTAGTTGAAAGGGATCTACTATAATTCTAGGGAATTTCAAGACCATGAGTTTCCTAGTTTTAAAAAACCCTAAATAAAATAAGAATTTCAATAACCTAAAGTGCTTAGTTCTGACGCTAAAATATCTTATTAAAATTCTGAGCGAATTTCTTTATGGAGTATAACTTTAAGTAGAAAAAACAAGTTATTGAATAAAGAAATTATTCTAGTAACCATTGTAAAGCTACATAATCCTTATTTTCTATAAATTGTGTAATGTTTAAAGTTTTGCTATTCATTATTCTCATGACACAGCATTATAAATATCTGCAGGAGTGGCGTTGGAGTTTGTCTGAGGGGGGGGCACGGCCTACCCGACAAGGGAGGCACAACCTGCTGCGCGGAGGGAGTGTTGTAATGAAATTGTTGTCAAATTTTCGCCAGATATTTATTTATCTACTGGTTGAATACACCGTTGCGTGAATCGGGTACAAAAATTTACCCCGACAGGAGGGTGGCACAGCATCCCAGATAGGGGGCCTGCTCAACACTAGCGCCACCCCTGGATATCTGAGGGACTATTTTCCCCCACAGAGTACAATGCTAACTGAAAAAGGCAATTAAGATATACTGAAAAGGTTTTCAATATTTGTAATGAAATTTTAAGGCAGCATTTTGATAATCCATTTCTATAAATGGTGACAGTTTGAAGAATTGCTACTGTTAGTTCCTTCGCAATTAATTTTATCCCCCTGTATTAGTAAAATCCTTCTCTAAACAAAGCGGCGAAGAGTTATAGATGAATAATATAGTCTGCACTCTTTTTCTAATCTGATTACATTCACCAAAGCTATCTCAAGAACTCGGAAAAGCTATCTTTTGATTGCCAGTAATGATTCTAAAGATGGGGATAGCTTCATTTCGTAAAATTCAATAACAGAATTAATGTGGCTGGTCTCGAATTCTTATTTGTAAATAAAAGCTTGTAATTACCAAACTATAACCTCACATAGAGATTTAATGAAACATGTGTGGATATACTTTCGCCATGCATCTTCAAAATTGAAATCGTGTTTAAATTATTTTTACATTTGCTAATATTACTACGTTCAAAAAGTTCTGGAATTTTTTTAATATTTCCCAAATGTAAATGGATAATACCGCTTCCCGCAGAACAAGCGAAGAGTTATCATGTGACTGACTTGTCAAAAAAGCATTTCATTCAGCTAGAATAAGTTTTTAAATATTTTCCAAATGTAAATGAATAATGCCGTTTCCCGCTGAACAAGCGAAGAGTATCATGTGACGGACTTGTCATAAAAGCATTTCATTCAGCTAGAATAAATTTTAAAATATTTTCCAAATGTAATTGAATAATGCCGTTTTCCGCTGAACAAACGAAGAGTATCATTTGACGCTCTTGTCAAAAAAAGCATTTAATTCGGCGGGCATTTTAACGGGCATTCAAAATTTCCTGTCGCGGGGAAGGCCAAGCCGTGGGTGCTTCATCACGGTAAGGCACCGGCACACTGGCCCCTTCTGGTGTCAAATTACCAATCTAAACATCACATCCTAGTGTTCCTAAAACCAAATTATTTCCCCGATCTCGTCCCACGTGACCCTTTCCTCGGATGAAGAATTAAGGGGTAACGATTCTCAAGTTCTGAAGAAGTGCCGCGACGGAGGCGGGAAAAGAAGGATGCAATTTGCATTTGCATCTTTGTACGAACGGTACCAAAAAATGCATAGTTGCACGCAGGGTAGTTTCTTCGAAGGAAGCACCAAATAAACAGGTTATATCTGTATTCATTCTTCCGGAATAAAAAGTTGGCGCACCATGGTCAAATATCGCTCTTGCGCCAATAAACCCAAAAGCAATCATTCAATCCATAATAAAATGAGTTTGAGAACTTTTTGAACGTAGTAGTAATAATAATATAAAATTGAGTTCGATTTCAGATGTAAAGATAGATCGACGCCCAATCTTTCTTATGTATTAACCCTCTGATTGCGTATCCCACGATTTCCGCGGGCTGGAAGCAAGTCTATTTTCTGCTGCATCCTGAGATTTTCACAGGCTAATGTCTTTACTTAGAACTTTTACAACTTTGGATCATATTACACTAATAAAGGTTTGCATATAAATAACAACTCGCTTGACTCGACGGTATTTGAACAGCTTTGCAAACGTGGCATCTAAATAATCATTTAAAATAATTATACAGTCAGAGAGTTAATGTAGTTTTCTTCCAGAGTTAAACTGTTCGTGCTACTCTTTTCAAGAGGAACAAACCTCTCACGGAGAGTTTTTAAAACAATTTCTCCCGTTCTTATTCAACTTACACTTCCACTTTCTATCTCAATTCCCTATAATTGAAGTGAATTTCCTATTAAAACAGCAATGGAGAGATTTTTGAACAAAATTTCATAAGTGATGATGCTATTCATTTTAAGATGCCGAGCTTAACGATTTCCATTCAACTATCAAAAATGACGAAGTTGTCAAACTTGCTTCACTACGGATTTTTCTATGTAAACAGTGACGAAGAAGAAAAAACGAATATTCTTCATAGATTTTTCAAATTTAATCATTCTTATTTACAACATGAATGCTTCTAACGAAATTCACTTAGTTAATATTTTTAATGAAATCATCCTGCTTCCTTTTTATTTCGCCGCTTCTGAGAAAACTTGAATCTTCTTTCAAGAACAAAGACAATGGGTCGCGTTTTACGGCAATTCATTATTTATCTGCTTTCCTGTGAGTTTTATGAAAATAAATACAAATAATACCTCGTAGAGCATGGGACTTTAATAACACGCTGGGGGGGTTTGTTTCTGTTAACCGGTTTTTTCGGTTATTTTTTAAAAATCCAAAAACCGGGGGGGGGGGGGAACAGCCAAAAACAGCGATAAATAGATAGGGTGGGGTTTTGAAGTTCTGAATTTCATCATCTTATGCCAATCAACTGCCACGGCATCCTCGAGGCGGACAGCATAAAAACCAATCCCACTATAGGCGTCAATGGGAATGTCTTTTACCTCGCCAAGTTGATCATTGTGCCCGCCAGGGTTTCCGTGTTTACTTTGATTGGCGCGAAGCTGAGTTTTTTCTTCATCGTGTTTTGAAAACAATCCAACTAATAACAAATTATTTTCAATTTTAATTCTTGCTCATATTAAGCTCATTAGTAAGTATTTATGCACTTGAATATTTTTCTAACTTATGCGTATTAGATTATTTACTTTAGCAAAGAATTATACACTATATACTTATTTCATGTTTAGTTTTAAAAACGCATTCATATTCAATGACACTCGAGAAGGAATTCATTCTACTTTAAGTCACACACACAAAAAAAAACTACAAAGTAAAACCGTTTACATCCTTATAACAGATAGCATCTCTCGGTCGTCGAAATATAAAAAATTTACAAAGCATTTCTCGCCAAAAAAGGGAAATATCGCCAAATATTGGCATCGAAAACACTCTCCATAGGCGCCTATAGTGGGATTGGTTTTTATGCAGGCGGACATTGAGATGGTCTAAAATAGTCATAGTCAAGCTTTCATAACTCGATTAGTGGAACATTTTGTTTAAAATTTCAGTGTGCCAAAAATATTTTAATAAATATGATGAATAGGAGCGAGCGACTGTATAAAAATTTAGACATAGTTTTTTTTTTATTATTATACATATAGACGCAAACAACACAAAATACGATTATTTACATCTGTACTCTCTAATTTCTTTTTCTATTTGTCTACAATACTTAATACATTTCTTAAAATTTTGTCTACAATACTTACTTATTGTATTAATTACTCATTTATTATTATTACTTATTTATAAATACTTACTTACTGCATATTATTAATAATAAAAAATTCTGTCCACAAACGTTGCTTTAAAAAAACCGAATACCGGTTATTTTGAGCGGTTTTAACCGCCAGGTTAAACCGGAGGTGAAAAAAACCAGTTTAAAGAAACCGGGGGGGGGGGGGGCAATAACCGCCATCCCTAAGAAGGAGTACCATTTCTTTCGATGGTTCCGATCGAGCGGTCTATCGCTTTAAGAATCTCTGGAACAATTCGGTAATGCCATGAAAATTTGGACCAAATGCGTCAAAGGGTTGGCTATCTGTTGATTTTTCTATTCGTGCGTATGTGAAAGCGATAACTCAAAAGCGCAAGAAGCTAGATGATGAGGTCTCGGCTTCTGAAATTCTGGCGAATTCCAGGTTCGAAATATGATTCCACCGAAGATCCACCGTGTATGCTGTCTTAGTGCATGTTAAATATGACGTCAACAATCAAAGTTCCTCTCATTGGGGTGGGGTGGAAGTTTGGATTGGGGGTTGCCGGCTCAGGTGTCGTCCTCGTTATCTGACCACGATACAAAAGGAAGAGTCCATCCCAAAATTGTCCTAGTGTTAACGGAACGTTAATAAAACTCAAGAAGAGAGAACCAAAACGTTTTTAATATTACTTGAAATGAAGAAAAACACTCCATTAAATCTTTAGGCATTAATATATTCAAAATTTTGTTTATTTCTTTGAACGTCAACTGAAATGTTTTTAAATAAATCAGAAAAATCTTTTATACTTATTGAAGTCTTTTCATAAGAAGATAATTCATTTATTATTGATGCAATGCTGATAAACCAAACAAATATTTATTTTATCTCGAAAATGGATTTGCCATAATGTTAAGAAAGCAACAACAAGAGATTTCTTAATTTTTTAATGCAACTTATAAAACATTTTAAAAAGATAATGAACGAATGTTTACCATGCTCTTATAAAAACTGTGCATTAACGAAAAGCATTATTTATTAAAATTATAATTTATGGTACGATAGTTATTTTTCTCCAATTCTAACAAAACTATTCCTGCGTTTCTCAGAAAAATTTAGACTAATATTCTTTTCCTACGATTCTAAAGCTTTTAAGTTAAAGTAAAGAATGCCTTTTATTGAAAAGGTCAACCTTTCATAAAATTGTCTATAAAATTCATTTTGCCAACAAATGGTATCCTAGCAACGGCTATTCAATTTATTCGGCAAATGCGAAATATAACCATTCTTTGTGTGTATATATGAAAATATTTAAATGGGAAACTGATCTTTCTATCACGACTTTTTTTTAATTTCTTATTTTTATTTCTCTCATTTAAATATTTTGCTTTTAGCGCTTCGTGTGAAAAAATTTATTTTAAATGAAATATATCTTTATCAAGGTATGTTTTTTTAAGTTTAGCGTGAAAATAATTACAGTTTGCAACAAATAGGTTGAAAATAATTATGAAACTGGTATAGATTTTAGGCTTATTTATGTTACATAATTTTTTTTAATTTTAAAAAATTAGATGAAAAAACTTTGGAACATCGATTAATCTTTCATAGGAACTTGCCCTTTCGATTAATAAATATTTACGTACTAAAAAGTGTTGAGTAATTTGAAAAAGGCATGCATTTTATGTTTTTTAAGCAATTTGATTACTTTTTTACCACATATATATTTTCGCGGTGAACAAATGCGAATTAACGAAATTCGGACAATAGAATTCGATGTTTGCTTATTTGGCATGAAAACACATTACAAATGTTTGGAATTCAAACCCACGATTTCAAAGAAAAGCTAATCGAATTGTGATAATTGTAATTTGTAATTGTGTAATTTGCAAATAAATAGGATGTGAACAGAATTTGGTTTGGTTTGGTTATTTTAGATAAATAAACATCCTTTCGAAGCTTCACTAAGACCAATTTTAGGACAGGACATGGAACATAATTATGAACAATGGTTGGATGATGAGGATGACACCTAAATAGGCAACATCGTCTGCAAACTTCTACACCACATCTGCGAGTAGATGTTCTACTCTGAGTAATTTAAGCCTAGGTAACTAAACATTCATCTAAAACAGGGGTTCCCAGCCGTTTTCCCTCGCGTACCCCTTGATTATTCTTTTTGTTTTCACCCCCTACTATCATATCCCCCCCCCAAACTATCCGTTTATGCAAAGAAATTTTTATCAATAATGTTAAGGTTAGCTTAAGTTAGTCGCGAAATTATTCTTTGAATGAATAACATTCGCGGGTGAACTTATTTTTGATTTTACATTTCATTTACAACAGTGCATTAGTTCAAAGCCAAAGCAAATGAAACCAGTATTGTAATTATTTCGTCTTAACTTTGTGGTATCATCGCGGCATCCTGCAATATCATGAATGGACCTTATGCATGTGACGTCACATCCTCCGACACGTGACCTGCCGGAGGCAGCCATTGGTCAGTCTTAAACAGCTGACTCAGAACTGCTTTTATTTCTGAGTCGCTTACAGGCCGATCGTTTTGTTTATTCTTCCACAGCTGTTTTTTTATACTCTCGAACCCAAACGGTGCATAAGGTCCATTGTGATTTCATGCAGATCGGATCCGCCCTCTTTGTGATGTCACCCATCGACCAATAGCGACGAGCCTGTTACAGTATTTAAGGAATGATTGCTACTGTTCATTCTCTGCTCTTCCCTGTTTGTATCATTTGATTATCTAGCTGTATAATGATTTTTATGATTTAGTATTTTAATTTAATTGTCATTTTCATTAAATTTGTTGTTTTATTAACGAGTAGTCTTGCTTTGAATTTGTCACCAGTTTCTCACAATGGAATACTTCTGATTTATGTGAATACAGGTACGATAGATCGAGAAGCCGAGAAGGGTAGAATCGTACAGGTTAACATGTAGCACTTGAGTGTCAATAGTTCTATGTACTGACTACCTCAGCAACTATATAAATCTCGCCTCTATCAATGCTGTGAAGTTAACTTGACCTAGACGAAGGCCTAGAAGTTACAGCTTACAAGGTTAGCTAAAAATGACACCTCGTCATAATCAACTATTCAAGTGGTATAGTTATTAAATGGCAAGTATTTACTTGGAGGAAAAGAATTCTCTAACTTTTTAAATTCCTTGTATTTCTTGTTTCTGCCATTAACAAATTTGATTTCGCGTACCCCCAGCGATACGCGTACCACAAGTTGGGAACCTCTGATTTGAAAGACTGCCGACCCCTGCCAGTTTTGCGAATTTGAGATATTCCCGTTGCGCTCCTACCACCTGACTCACAGTACCTCCATAACTAGTAAAATGAATTATTCCAATGTGATAAGCACGGGTGTACACTTGTTGCTTTTCAAGATTTGCCGCACTCGTCGTTTAAGGCCCGGTGCACACTACCCGATTCGTGTCGTTGAAGCTATAAAAATAACAATAGTAACCCCATTCGCCCTGTGAGTCTCCACAGGGGGCATGGCAGCCCCACTTTTGAGACCTTGCGGT
>BGPR01023358.1:0-10754 GCA_013235015.1 Araneus ventricosus | reverse complement strand
AAGCGTTAAACCACCACCCCCTCCCCCCGCAAGGCCAAAAAGGCCCCGCACCAGATGACCGCCCCCGAACAACTTTATTTAAAAATTAAACAAGAAAATTCTACAGATGTTAATAATAGACAATTAACAGAAATGTGCTAGTACATGTTGGTTAACATTGCTGAGATTAGTTGCAGGCCTCTCTCACAAGTGTTGAGGCCCGTTCTAGACAAGAGTATTACACTATTTTAAAATAGTGGATGGTTGGAAACGAATTAATTGAATGTGCTATGAATTATTGATTAGGTACTACATGATACATATTAATGATAGGGCTTAGTATTGAAGGAACTGTGAGTATTATTAGGGACATAGTACAATATAATGCGTTATAAAACAAACAATTTACTAAGGAAGTAATTAAACGAGGGAAATAGTAACAACATTTAGTCTATTTACAAGAAAGGAGAAAATGTGAGCTTGGATTTAAGATACTGTAGAAACGGTTCTTACTAGATTACTAAAAGTCGAAAACATATATCCAAACGACTTAGTATTGAGACTTGCTGAGAATAATAATATTATGCTGTTGGTGCCTTGGAGGAAAGTTATTTGAAAGAATTCCAAGTGCAAAATACAATTCTAATTCTAGAATTAGAGGTGATTAGTATATATTCCAAGTGCTAGATTAGAGGTGATTAGTATATATTCCAAGTGCTAAGGTATTTTTCAATTATGGAGTACTAGTTAATTTATGTCACAAAACCAAAGTTTTATAGTTCAATTAGCGAGGATTTTCATTTGATAGAGGCATGAAAATGGATATGGAATTCCTATGTGTAGTCTCTTGTTGAAATGCAATCTTGCAAGGCTGACTGATAGAAAGGGCAGGAGTGGTCTTTTGCTGAGTGAGGAGTTTGGTATACTGTGCCAAAGTTGAGGTTGTTTTCAAAACAGTTAACACAACATCTTACGGAAGAGAGACATTGGGAAGTTGAATGATGTCCTGCGCAATTTCCGCAGGACGGAATTTGGAAGAGGCAATCTTTTGTTACATGGCCGAAGGCCTGGCAAAAGTTACATCTTTTTATATGAAAAAACTCTGAGAAATGAAACATTCTCCAGCCCAAAAGGATTTTATTTTTCAGTTTGATGGAGTTTAGAATTGTAGCTGGGGTTTCAAATACTCAGTTGGTAGTGGATATTGAGTTGCCTTTAAATTTAAACATTGTTATCAGCGGGGTAATTAGTTATAGTTGAGTCTTGAAAGCCTTTTGGATCTCCTCCTCATTTATTGATAATGGGATGTTATGCAGGATAATGCTGGGATTCCTTTTACCAAGTGATTTTATTAAAATTGCAGTTTTAAGATGAGAGTTTTCCTCTATACAAGAAAGGATAATTTTAAGTCTGTCTGGGAGTCAAGAGACACAGCTAGACCATTTCCTCTAATGGGCTTGATATTGACTGGGTGAAAATCCCTTATGAAAGTTCTTCATTAAGTTGATCTGGGATATTAGTGTTGGAATTTAAGGCTGGGTACAGCAGAATAGTGGAGTGAATTGAAGCCTGAGAAGGTGTGAAAAAAGAATGAGAGCCATCCTCTTGAAGTGGAACTCTCTGTTTTGGGAAAATTTCAGATCGAGCTATATTTGATACATGGATATTTGTTGAAACTGGGAGAGGAGAAGAATTTTGAAGAGATTGAAATGGTCTAACTTCTGTTAGTTCTGCTGTTAGAAAATTTGTCTGAAGAAGGTCCAAAATAGTTTACGCTTGTTGAATGTCTGGGTTTGGAGTAGTGAGAATTTCCCTAATTCTATCCGCTAGATCATGAAAGGAACAAGAATCTTCATTGTGTTGAGCCAGAGCTTTGTTTGGATCTGGATCTGGTCTAGGGATGATGTGCCTGGATTTTCCTTAAGCCTTGAAAAAAGGATTTCTAGCTCCTTCTCTTCCTCCACACCCTGCATATCAAGAGGGCTCATCTCCTCAATTGCCTCCTCAATATCGGTAGTGTAGGGAAAAAAACAGTGGTAGGGTATCCTCTAGGATTGGTATGCTATAATCCGCTTGGGCTGGACTGGAGGATTCCAATGTGGCAATCGTAGCGCTTATTGGCGACAGTGTCCTTGAATTTGCTGTTGGCAAGATGGCCGAAGGGGTCACACCTTGGTCCTCCAAAAATGTTGTAGAGGCAACACTGATTGAGGCTTGATCTGATGTTACCAATTCTCCTCTGTTGTTGTCAGGAGAGTTCTCCGGAATAGACTGTTGTTGTACCAGTGTTGGAGAGGAGGATCCAGATGTTGGTGGTTGCTCTACCGGGACTTTCGATAATATTGTAGAATGGTTGCCAAGAAGAGGTAATTTTGATTCGAAAAGAAGATGTTTTGAATATTCAGGTGATTGAAGCATAATTGAACGTTTTCCTTCCTTCTTGCTTCGGAACATTTAATATGCTTCTCAATTGATTTTCAAAGGATTGGATCTAATGGAGGAAAACTTCGTCTGTTGGTACCTGATGGCTTCTGTGAATTATTTGAAATAAGAGTGGCACAATTTTGGATTGGTGATAAGATATCTGCTGTTGAAACCGCTGGTTCTATTTTTGAGCTGTGGTCGAAACATTGTCTTTTCTTAGTGGAGGATTTCTGCGACCTCCCTGACCAACGTACGTCCATTCCCCTTCGATACTCTGTGAAGATTACGGTGTTGTTGATTTAGTTGAGGACTGTGAATCAATGTTTAGTTATAACGAGCAGAAATTTGTATAAAGTTATTGGATGGGGTAGCTAGGATTATATTAAAGCGTTAAAGCAAGGTAGATGCCCAAAATAAAGTTTAAATTAAAATATATATTGAACAATTAATTAATTCTGGGTACTAAATCATATAACACAATAATAAGCAATTCAAGCTATATTGAAATAATTCACCTACCTTTGCTGACCTGAAAACCCTAGCTATTTAATTAAAAGTCAATTTGCATATAGTGGTAGTACAATGCTAGTTGTAAAAACAAATTAGAGAAATTAAAACAGAATCAAAATCTATGAATTTAAATCTTTTTTATTTTAGAATAGTTTAAATTAAATCACTTTAATCACTGCCACAAGTTATACATATACAAGATGATGCACATTTTTAGAAAATGTAATAACCAAAATGAAAATATGTAGCTACACATAATACAAAGTGCTGCAGGCTCAAAAAAAATATATAGTAATGAGGATATTAGGTAGAAACAACAAATTTAAGGAACATCTTGATTCTGCAGAAAATTAATGGTGGTACATTAACAAAGCACATCACAGTCTTTGTTTCGCTTGTGAAAAACTAACTAAGACACACGTTGTATGAAAAATTCGGAGAATTTGTAATATCAAAAATTACGTTATCAGCTGTGAGGTAATTCAGTCGCATCATTGGTACACTAACAAGTTTCCTTGCACATTTCCATCAACACACTGTTAACGCAAATAATGTTGAAGAGCAGGCTATTGAAGAATTTGCACCCTGATCATTTCTAGTGCAGGGCTTGAAAATTCAGTGCACTCTAGCTACTGATTTGTATATTGAAAATTTTAGCACCAAAAGCTGTCACAATTTCCTCCATTTCACACATGAATAAAGAAAGATGAAAAGAAAAAAAAATTTTCTTTCGATGACACCATTCACAGCATGAAGATTTTAAACTCGCAGAATCTAGAAGATTTCAAATTTGCAGAATCAAAAAAATCACATCATCACACGAAAAAACTTTGTTGTAGAAAAAACTCTTTCATCTTTTTGCTCCAACGGAAAAAGAATATATATAAAAATGATTAACTCTCTGAAGGCCTAAAGGTCCCCAGAAGCCTAAAAAAGGCCCTGGGACCTGCAGCTTCCAATACACCTGACTCGTTCAGAGAAGCATAACAAAGAAAAGACAAATCATAACGGAAAACGATTCCAGATACAGACGCCCAAAACCTGATAACGCCAAAAACCTACGCGAACCAAGATGGCGAAGAAATAATCCCGTTGCAAAATTTGAATTTAAAAATTAATAAAGTTGAAACCTTAATGGAAACAACAACAAAAGTTAAGACAAATAATAATTAAATCGAAAACAAAGTAAATAATTAAGTAAAATTTAGAAATTAAATGAAACGGCTAAAAATTATCGTTTGAATTTCAAAATTTGCCAAAGTTGCCACAAGAGAAGAAAGAAACTTTAGTGGCGAAGAATTAAATTAATTAAAAATACTGACAAAACCGAAAAATGGTGTTGATGCAATATTTGCAATCTAACAAAAGTGCAGAAATTGAAGTTAGTTTCAGAAGACATGATTAAGGGCCGGTGCACACTAGGCGATTTCTGTCGTTGAAGCTATAAAAATAACAATAGTAACCCGCAAGCAACCTTTTGAAGAAACACAGGGGGCATGTGGGTTACTATTGTTATTTTTATATCTTCAACGACACAAATCGGCTAGTGTGCACCGGGCTTAAAAGTGGGACAAACAAACGCAGAATTTGTACATTCTGCCCATCTAATGCCCGGTGCACACTAGCCGATTCGTGTCGTTGAATCTATAAAAATAACAATAGTAACCCACACGCCCCTGTGGCGACACACAGTTAAAATTTTATAAATTAAAGTGGTGTATTATTGCACTATTCATTTTTTACGCATTAAGTTTTACCGAATGTAAAATATAGATCATTGCTTTGAAAATAGCATTTAAAGTGCGAAATAATTTAAAATGCTACTACCGACATTTAAACGCAAGCGGAGAACTTCTCTACCTAAATGTGGAGACGACCCCTTTTCTATTTAGAACACAAAATATCGAATATCTTCCGATATATTCGTGGCATATTAGCCCAAAATTTATTTCTTGGGGTATTTTTTCATGGGAAATGTATTTATGACATCAAAAATAGGCGTTGCTATTGAAAATTTTGAAGTTAGTGCAATTTTAAATATTTAGATCAGTGGTGCGCAAACAATTTTCATTTCCGACCCCCTCACTTTGCGGAAATTTATTTCCAGCTCCTCAGAGAGTTCGCGACCACGTTTTTTGAAAAAAAGTCTTGTATTTTTTATTGTCAAATAAATTTCTTTGAATTTAGCAACCACAAAAATTTTCTCGCGACCCCCAGTGGGGTCACGACCTACCATTTTTGCACCACTGATTTATACGACCCCTTATGAAATTTTTAACCATAGGATCTTTTAATATACGTTATTTCCTGAAGATCGGTAACTTCTTTTTTAATGCCCAATGAACGATCGCAGATAATCCTGCTTGGCTCCTTTTTCTTACTTTCTCGTATACGAAGTATACAAAGAGAAAGTATTATAATCGTCAAAAAATTCAAACTCGAGATTTTGACGAATCTCCACGTTTTAGACCTCCCTGAGTCCGAAAAACACAATTTTGGAATTATGTCTGTCTGTGAACACGATAACTCGAAAACTATTAGAGCAACCGGGATGAAATTTGGTATATGAACTTTACACATCATTTGTAGGTTTCTATCAAATTTTGGACAAAATCCATCTACGGAAAGTCTGTCTGTCTGAGTTTATGTGAACACTATAACTCAAAAACTTGAATAGTTAGATGGATAAAATTTGGTACACAGTTTTATCATCAGGAATGTAAGTCAGTATAAAATTTTGGGTCAAATCCGTCAAAGGGTTGACCGTCTGTCGGTCTGTATAATCGCATACTTGTGAAAATTATATATCATAGGCCCTTTGGCTTAGATAAATAAAATTTGGTATCGCGGATGCTAACATTAATTATAGATCTGTGCCCAGTTTTCATCTCAATCGGTTGAAAAAGAGGTGTTCAAATTGCGTATTCATTTTTTTACTTTTGAAACGAATCCATTTTCTCCACACGCATGCGTACTGGAAGCTGATATTCAGCGGCTTTATGACGAAAGGCTTATGCTTAATGACTCCTTTTTGGCACTCTGTCCTTCCCTTTTGGCTCCTTTTCCTCCCTTTTGGCGAATTCTAATACTGCTCGGATTATTTTATTTCCGTTGCTAACTTGTTGCTTTCTGGTAATTTTACCATTAGAACAGATTTGAAGTTTTTATCCGAGCGAGGGTGCGGGGAAGTGACACGCTGCTATACGAGAGTTTTTGAGAAATGAGTATACGAGAAAGTTTAGGGGAGGCCACTCCCACTGGTTTTTTCCGCGACTGTGCATTTTGATATGTAAGGGTTTTCGCAAAACTTTAAAGAAAAAAATCTAATGCTGAGTGTGCTTAATTCCAGAATTTAATGACTGCTTTGTAAACAAGTTATCTTTGTGCGATGGATTGAAATTTGCTTAATTTTTCAGGAGAAACTAAACACTTGGTTACCGTTTTTGATAGAGAATAAAATGGTAACTAGTTTCCTATTGAATTCAATATACTCGATAAACAACAATCATAATGGAACAAATCTTTATTTTCATTAGATATCCTGTCGTTGAACATCAAAACAAAAATCCAGACACACGATATAAACAAAAACTTCTGTAAACTATCTTTCTGAATCGAGTTTTCATAGACAGCATTTTCAAAATATTCGAAGGTTAAGTTTGTTGTAGTCTGACAAGATGTTGAAGCTACAAAAAGGATGGATTTATTTCAAACTATTCGCGCTCTTTTTGAAGTTTATTGATTTACTAGTTATATAATTTAGTCAAATAGTTATCATGTCTCAAATCTGCACTTTATAGAGATAGAGAAACGCCTGGTAACGCAATAGACACTTGTAGTAGAAATGCGATGGATTCCAGCTGGTTTAGTTGAGTTATATATTAACGTCCCCTTTTGAAGCAATCCGCGGGCTATTTTGATACAGGCTTCCTTATTTGAACCACAGTCGACAACGACGACACTTAACCTCCCTCTCCTAACTTCCACACCACACCAGCGGGAGGAAGTAAGGTCCTCGATGTCAGATTTAGGGTGAACTATCCCCACAAACACGGTGGATCTTCAGTGGAATCAGGTTTCGAATCTGGAACTCTCCGGCTCTGAAGCGGAGACCTTAAGCTGGGCATTCACGAGAAGGCTAGATATGCCATTTGACCTAAGACAGTTTTTTTCCAACCATTTTAGTCGAAAAATTAGGCAAAGCATTCATGGATGTTCCAAAGTTTGTTTTGAGACAAGGTTCAAAGTCGCAGAATTCTACCCACCCAGGCTCCTCTCTCCCCCACTCGTGGGAATTCGAGTTTCATTTCTACCCTCGTCGCGAGGTGCCAATGTAGGCAGATCCTTTGTTTTGCCGATACTCTCGCATCGAGGTCTCAAATTGGAATCGGCGGATTGAGTTTTGGATTTTTAAGTTCTTTTGAATTCCTCCATTTCGAATCATTTTCTCCAAATTTGACAGGTTTTCAATCTTGACGACAGGTTTTCTCTTTCCGTGTTCCAAAAATTCCATTTTGGAAGAGCGATGAATGGCCTGCTTTACATCTAGGCCATGGTTACCCCCATTGAATTCCAGAGGAAGACGACGGAATTTCCATAAAGAATTCCTTGCACTATCTAATATAGCTCCATATATGGAAACAGAGAGAATTCAAGGTTATGTGATATACGTAAAATACGCCTGTCCAGTTCGAAGGAAATGCGCCTCTTGTAGCTGCTGAACATAAAACTAACAACAATTCCTTTGCCGATCGAAATAATTTTTTATTCGTCCAATTTATTTTATTTGGTTATTTAAATCTAATCTTAAATCATAACTTTAATTAAATTTTTCTTCATAATATTAAGCGTAATCAAAATTTTATTAAAATTCTTTGAATTTACTATATATTTAGCTAATTTTACTTAAATTATTTATTAGGTTATATTTTATTTTTTAATTTGGTCAATATACAAGGTGATTTTTTTTAAACTGACACTACTCAGAGCCATCTGTAGCTCGAATTACCAGCTCAACTGCCACCAAATTTGACAGGGAGACTAAAGACGACATGGAGGAAAAGATTCTGTAATAAAAAAATAGTTCGGAAAGTCGGCGATAGGGGGAAATGTGGCACTGTTGTCATCTACACAACTGAGAATCAGACAAATGAATAACAAAGAAGACATTTCAGTATAAAACCGCTTTAAGACAGCAAATGAACTGCCCCAAAAGGTTACAGAGATGATAGTTCAGTGTACCATAGCATTTCATTCAATAAAATTACTTCCTCGGCGAAGGCATGTGATGACCCTTCAATGTGATCACCCTTCTCGTGGACCACACATTGCATCCTGTGCACAACATTCTTCATGTCCATTCTCCGCGGATCTAACCTCATGCGACATTTTCCTGTGGGGTTATTTGAAATCTAAGGTCTATCTTGGTGGGGTCCCAACCTTGACGACCTTAATGGACAACATTTTACGGACTGTGTTGAGCATTTCTGGTGATATGCTACTTTCGGCCGTCGAGAATGTTGTGTACAGGATGCAATGTGTGGTCCAGGAGAAGGGTGGACACATTGAAAGATGTCTGGTACTATGTTGCATTGTAATTGTAACCCTTTGGGGCAGTTCTCTTCCTTTTTCTTCTTTGTTATTCTTATTTGAAATTTCTTCTTTGTTATTTATTTGTCTAATTTACAGTTTTGCAGACTACAACAGCGCTACATTTTCCCCTATCGGCGACTTTCGGAACTATTTTTTTTATTACAGATTCTTTTTCTCCATGTTGTCTTTAGTCTTCCTACCAAATTTGGTAGCATTTGAGCTGATAATTCGAGCTATAAATGGATCTGTGTAGTGTCAGTTTTTTTAAAAAAATAACCCTGTATATAGGCACACCCGTTCACAAATGTGATGGAAAACCTTTAAGCCTAAAAGAGCACAGTACACAATATGGCGACGACCAGTGATGGGGGATACACGAAGCGCACTGTAACGATGAACCACAATCTTCGAACCTAGTTATTTAAAGAGAATTATTACGCATAACGAAATTACCTTAACATAATAAAAAAATCCCTTTTCGGCAAGCTTGAAGGCAAAGGTAGATTCCTTTACGTTAATGTTACAAAAGTCATGAAATATTACATATTGATCAATACAGACATAGCCAATGACTTTATTGTTTCTACACATTGCAGTATTTACGCTGTCATTCTGTTTTCATGTTATTTGATTTTTTGCTATATCAAGGTTTTATCATTCCATTTTTCATTCCAAAAAGTTATGATAGATTTATCGGTTATTATTATATTTTATACATTGGTCAATTTTTTATATCTCGACACATAATCATTCAACAGGTAGGAATCATAAAGAAATAAACATCTCAGCAGTGCAAATATCTCCTAGATAACATTGAGCCAGCCTATCTGAAACAGTAGCAAGAAATTGACTCTTGGCACGAATGAAGAAGGACTCTAGATTTAAAAATTAATTTATTTAATCTAGGTTACAATATAATTGTGCGGACATTACTTTGTCATATGGTAAAACCACATGACATGATACACTTAAACACTACTAAAATGGGCTCATTTAGAGAACTCCCTGGTTACAGAGATAATAGTCACTAAATTCTTAACATATAAGAGAATAAAAATTATTAAACATTGTGAGTGGCAAATTGAATACGTGTTTTTAAAGCATAGGATATGAATGCAGCCAATTTGAACAGCAAATTTAAATCTCCATCGACGGTTAAAACCAAATACTCAGGCAGAAAATCCCAAACAATTTTAAAGTTAAGCAGATATTTTTCAATAGCAAAAAGGATAAAGGAAACTCTTATTTAATTACTCTTATTTTTGGCTACTTTATATTGATTTTATTAAACAAATCATGGTCCCGCCATGTTTAGTAAATATCAAATTAAAGTATTCTGTCAAAAAACCTATTATCAAATTAACTATTAAAATTATTTGATTAATTAAAATTAACTATCTACTTAATTAAAGTTAAAAAATTAATTGTTACAAAACTCCACTAAAACCTTTTTTATGGCTTATACTATATACCAGCAATCTTTATGTTATGATTATCTAATAATTATATTCATTTAAATAAAAGTCACTGTGGCTATGTATGTATGTTCCACATCTCCTCCTAAACCACTGGACTGATCTCAATCAAACTTTTCAAACTCTTTATTTAAGAAAAGAGAAAGGTCACCTTCAACTTTTTAAAGCCTAAAAGATGCTTAAAATTTCACTTAATTAAAAATTAAGCAAGGCGTTTTTCCGCAATGTCTTTCATTTCCATAAATTTGTTTCTCTCATTTTAGCATTTTTTTTAAAATTAATTTTAAACTGAATTCGTAACAATATTCTTGTTGATCAAAAATAATACGAAGAACCGTTTCCAGAAGGAAGAATGCTAAAAGAAAATTTTAAAAGTAGACGATTTAACAATTTATATCGGGACCAGCTATTGATTTATTTTCACGCTTTAAATTAATGAATAATTAAATAGTTAATTTAATTGTTTCAAAATATTCATTAAAATCTTTCATTGACTTTAGTAATTGTTAACAAAATTTGAAGTACCTTTATAACAAATAATAACGTATGAAGAAAACGGATGTTTTTAAAAATTGTCTGGTTCAATTGATATTCTCATTTTAATTAAAAGCGTTTTAGATCAGAAAAGTAATTTGTGTATTATAATATTTATACAATAGTAATCTTTACATTAAAAATATTAAACATGAAAAATTTTAATCCTGAGCAAAGCCAGGTATATCAATTTACAGTTATAATTAACAAAATTTAACAAAGATATTAACTATAAATTAA
>BGPR01023357.1:0-14035 GCA_013235015.1 Araneus ventricosus | reverse complement strand
TGTAAATTTTTTCTTTACTTTAAGTATATTTTTAACCATTTCATTTTAATATTCAAATGAAAGAAACACATGTTCTCTATACATTCTTCTTTGTCCCAACTTTAGTAAGTGCATCAAAGTACTTCTGATTGCTTTGAAAATTATCTGTGTTATTAATGAACTGTCTTATTAATTTTAAAAACGGCTTTATGTTAATTTTTTCCTGAGTTGAGATATTAAAGTGAAAGAGACACAGTTTTCTTCATTTTTTTTGCTGTGAGTCATTTACTCAGATGAAGATAAATGATTATATATTACTGAATTATTCTTCAGAAATATTCTTTAGCAAACTGCTCGTTTCAGAGATAACGAACCATCTCACTTTTAAGAAATGCAGTAAAACTTCGATTAACCCTCAATTTTTGTTATCGTCTAAAAAGTCAACAAACAAACAGACGCCTTTAGAATTGTCTGCGAATTACTTTTACTCCTTACTGTATAAAGCTGGAAGTGACTGTACTGTATGATGGGCTGTCATACAGTATGGGCCTTCCTCCATCAGTGATGGGGGAAGCGATATGGGTTTATAGTATTACAATATACTATTTCTGTACATTACTACTCTTAACTATAATAACTATAGGTTCTAACCATGGGTCAATAACTGTAGGTTCTTGGATCTATTAAATGTAATGATCTCTCATGCCGCTCCACAATAAAACAAAGGATCGTTATGAATAAAACAACTTTTATTGGGTGCAAATGAAGACAGGAATAGTTTCGGAAATGTACACTATTTACAACCGACTCACCATTCTGGTCGATCCACCATGTGAGTTGACTAGGAAAACGTTCTTTCTTGGGGACGCCTGGTGAGATGACATAAAAGAGCTATTCAATACCGGCAAGTAGCGAAGCAAACGAAAGTGTTGTGGCCCACTGGGCATCAAGCACAATCCTTTATGTTCCTACAGGGACTGTTGGAAAGCTCGATTCAATAAAAGAAAACACTAGAAGTCTAGAAGATGGAATTGAGGCTTAAGCTGCACTTGTGCGATTGGAAGTCCAGGCGTCAGTCTCGCAAGAGGCCTTTCTTCCCAAAAGACCAAAAAGAACTATCTTGGCAGACTCGTTATCTTTCTTCTAAGGGACAATCTGCAGAGAGTCTTACAAAATGAAAAGTTTTGAAAAATCATACAGAAGGAGATAGCGCGCCTTACTATGAGGGCTGAAGAATTCCAACAACTGGTTGCTGTAGTCTGTGCTTCCCTTACTAACATCTCTAGAATATCCACAACTGCGCTCAGGTTCTAATGAAGGTACAGTAACTTCAGGATCCTGTGTAAATTCCTGGACTTCACTTTCGCACCCTATTTTTGCTTGCAGCGTCATGTAAGCCGACTTCAGTCTGAGGAGTTAAGTATTGACTTTTGTACCTACTATGTTGTGTCCATGTGTCTTTTAGGAGAATGGGTTACCATCACAAAGGGCACACGGCACGTTCTCGATAGGGATCACTTAACACATGGGGTGGTGTGACATGCCTGCCTCCCCTCTGAGTCCTTACAGTCCTTTAGGAGATCAGTGGATGGAACAGTCCATCAGATTTTGCATCTTCAAGGTCTGTCGAGATCAGTCTTGTAGGGTTGGAAGAGCTGTGTTCTCTGCTGGGTGGTGACAGTGGTGCGAGGAGGCGTATCCCCAAGGGGAGGTGTGGGTGTACCTTGGGTTGGTGCTACAGGTGGACGGGGCTGGGTGAAGCCCACCAAGTGGCACCTACATGGATCGACGCAAGGTCCGAAGAAGGGTGGGCTGCCATCCGCTCGGATGTATGTCCCCGTGGCCAGCAAGGGAGGTTGTGTCGGGGGTGGAGGTGGTGGTTGCGTCAGTTGCGGCCTAGCCAAATAAGCTGGGGTGCTGGGTGGTGCCGGGTATCTTGCAGCGGCGTAGTATGAGGCGGCGAATGGTGGTGGTAAGGGATACCCAGCGTAAGCCGCGTTGATGAGGTAAGCAGCGAAGTGTGGGTCAGTGTAGGGCCAGGAGAGAGCCAGCCGCTGTCGCTTGTCCTTCATGCGACGATTTTGGAACCAAACCTGCGAAGGAGACAATAAAGGAAATCAGTCTTGTGATGTTATGTTCTTTTTTCATTGCAAATTCAGTGGTGAAACGTCGATGCAAATTTTAATTTATAGTAACTGCAGAAGTGTCTAAAAACTACAGTAATGTTGAAATAACCAGACTAACTATTCAGGAAGATGCACTGCATACTTGCATCCAGCCCTGCACACAGCAAGTAGCTCCGCATACAGGAAGAATGCCCTGAAAACAGCAAGATGCCCCGCACACAGCAAGATGTCCTGCATACAGCAAGATGCCCTGAATGCAGCAAGATGCCCTAAATGCAGCAAGATGCCCTGTTCGACTTGACTAAATTAACTCTAGTATAGTGAGCTTTGACAGTATCAGAGAAGCAGAGGGGGAAAATTAATCTTAATACTATGGACAGATTTCTAATACAACCCACACTCGCTGCAGACTCGACAGATTTAAACCTCTAAAAAATAACCTGAATTTACAATGTCGTACTTTTGTACAGGTGGCATTTCTTACTTGAATGTTCTTAGGTTCATTCAAACATAACGACGAGAATTTTTTAAGATACAATTTTTAAAACTCTGCATTTTATTTAGAACTACATTTCCAATGATCAAAATTGATCACATGAAGTGAAATAAAATTTTATTCCTCAACAGCAATGATGGTCAAATTTTACTCTTTCTCTATACTATCTATACATGGCATTGCATTATCTTGCACAAAATTGTATTCATAGTTTTACTGAAAAATTTGGCGTAGGCCCTTCCCAACATTTCCAGTTCCAATATTGTCAATTTAACAAACTTTTAAAACAAGATACTGGGGTGTATTCATCGACATATTATCAGGCAAAAATTATTTTGACTGAATCAGATTCCATATGAATTACAGAAAAGCTTAAGAGTAGGAAGTTACCCGATAAGAGGTACAAATTTGCCAGTTTTCTATCACGAAATGGTTTAAAGAAAGAGGCATTTCATAAATAAAGAATAATTTACGATAGTTACGGAATTTCCCGCGAGTTGGCGATTCAGTCTATCAGTATGAGGATTCATTGAATAAAAGGTACGAAAGACTGAAAAATTGTGGTTCTATTTTTTAAAATTCAGATCACATTTATTGCATGTTTCTTATCTGTAATTCAGAAGAAAGTTTCATTAGTAATGACAGGATTAATCTCATGGCTGCTATGATAATTATCTAGTAGTAAGGTCATTGTGAAGATAATGCTGTCAGAAATTTCAACAATCCATTAACCGTTTGACCTATGAATTTATTCCACCTACAAATAAATTTAATTTGGAGGTTGACACATTCTTTTTGGCCATTTATTGTTGTTGCAACTTGCATAAGAGCGTAAAGGACACCTCAGATACTTATCAAAGTGATTTCTGTCTTTTAAGGAGAGTTGGAACCCTAAGTCCGTTACCCTAACCCTGTTACTTCTATGTACCCTTTCTCAAAACATGTTATAGATACATATTTGAAACTTTTTATACAAGTAAAATACACTTTTCTCATTATACTAAAATGAGCTTTTTTAAAAAAACTCAAAACTTTATTCTTTACAATTTTTTCTGTCAAAATAGGGTAACATTTCGCTATGTCTAATTAAATATGTTGTAAATTTATAAAAAATTAACCAAGAGCTCATTTCAGTATAATGAGAAAGGTGTACTTTACTCCTATAAAAATTCAAAACATACATCTGTAACAGATTTTGAGAAAAGGTAATGTGAAATCGGCTATTTCTATACACATTTTCTCAAAATCTGTCATAGATACATGTTTGAAGTTTATTTATAGAAATAAAGTACACCTTTCTCGTTATACCGCAATGAGCTTTTGGTTAATTTTTCGTTTTTTATAAATTGACAAAATATTTAATTAGACATAGTGAAATTTTACCCTATTTTGACACAAAAAATTGTAAAAATAAAGTTTTGAGTGCTTTTGAAGAAGCTCATTTCAGTGTAATGAGAGGTGTTCTTTATTTGTATAAAAAATTTCAAACATGTATCTATAACAGATTTTGAGAAAAGGTCCATCGCAGTGGTCAATTTTTAACATTTTTTGTTTTAACACAAAAAATTTGTAAAAAATAAATTTTTGAATTTAATTTTTTAAATCATTTTAGTATAATGAGAAAAACGTACTTTACTTGCATAAAAAGTTTCAAGCATGAATCTATAACAGATTTTGTGAGGAAAGGGTACATCGAAGTGGGCAATTTAACATTTTGGGACTTAGAGTTCCAACTCCCCTTAAAAGAATTGATTCTTTCACTTGATTACAGATTTAAATATCAAAAATAATTTAATTCCATGATTTTTGATATTTAAATCTGTAAAATTGATTGTAGTCTGTAGAATCTGTAGAATTGAAGAGTTGAGAATTGTTCTGTTTTACCGTATAGCCCAAATCAGGCACTCTTTACTTAAATTTACCAGTTTTCCAAGCGCCAAACTTTTTGCAGTGCACTAGATAGTTAATATTAAGGCTGAATGGTTTAAGAGAGATAAGCATTGATAAACTTTATTGTATTACTTGTATTTGTGAACAACTTTTACACTAGGGCAGTAAAAATCTTGATTTAGCAAAATTATCAATTCATATATTCATCCTTACTATAAAAAAATCTTTTCTACCCTCTAGCTTACGAAGCTATATTAAATTAATTCGACGTAAAAAAAGGAAGAAAATTTAGTTTGCTAAGAAGAAGAAACTTTTTGAATTTTTTAGCTTTTAAATTATAATTCATTCTTGTAAATACTAGAAAATCACCCGTCATGGTATGACGGATGAAAATTGCCTCTTCGTTCGGGAGATTTCCCTTCAAATTTGACGTGTTTAAATAGATATATATGCGAGATAAAAGTTTAACATTGTTTGGAAACAAATAAACATATGTTTTATGACAGGAAATATTTTTTTATTTACATATAAAAAAAAACCTCTTGGCAAACAACATTCCGTGTGAAGTATTTTTCGTTGCTTAACAATTTTGTTATAATTCAATAATCATGAAATTCTCAGCTTGTCAAAGGTAAGTCAAAAGTTAAAATTTCAAAGGAATTCTTTTCTGAAATTCTAATCAGAACAAAGCACTTCTCTGCTTGTCAAGCGTTGCCAAAAAATATTAACAATTATATCATCACGATTGCAATCAATAATCAGATGCATCGTGGCGTCCGAATTATATCACGCGCATGATATACCACTGACGTGATTTACTACTTTCTATTGAAAAACGGAAATTAATTTGAAATATATGATTAATTTATTTTAAAATTTCTCGGGAACTATTTATCATAGCGAGATAAATTTTATATCAATCGATAGAGAATTTAATTTCACTATTTTAGAGCTATTAAATTTTAAATTAGAACGACAATTACTCTTTTAAATTTAAAATTACCGAAATTTAGGTTCTCTAACAACGAAATAGTGCGCGGCGCTATGGCTCGAGTTTTACTGTTGGTGACGTCAGAGCGTTACCGAGAGACAGATCTGGGCTATTATATTAGTAATTATGGAATTTTGAAATCATTTTTGCCAAATTCGCAACCAGGTGGCGCCATTAGTACGGAAACAAAATTTAACTAAACCAGTCGATTAACTGATAATTAAATTCTGAAAACATTAAAATGGTGAATCATCACAGAAAACACATAAGTGCGCAAAATTTGAGAACTCCAATACATAGAGAAGCGCGTAAAAAATTGATTAGAAAATTCCATCTTAAAAGCATGAAACAAGTCAAGTTAAATAAAACTGTATACAAGAAAACCGAAATGAAGTAATGATACTTACCTTGATGGTGGACTCGGGAAGGTTGAGTGCGGATGCGAGCTCGCACCTCCGCGGCCGTGAGACGTAGTTCTCCCGGCAGAACTCTTTCTCCAGCCTCGCTAGCTGTTCCCGAGTGAAGGCCGTGCGATACCGCCGAATGGAACTTAGGTCGTCTGAAACAAACGCAAACGTCAGTTCCCTCGCCGACCGAACATCAAAATATCAATCAGCAATCATCGCAAAGAAATTTTTATGCAAAATGGCTGCAGGTCTTTATAAAGGGAACATACGACTGTTAAACCAAGAAAATTTTCTATTTTATGAAAAAAGTATATATTATTCCCCTGGCTTTTCTGAACAATTTAAAACACCCCGCGTTAAAAAATGCCTAAATTATGGAAGTTATGAAGGAAAATGTATCAGCTATTCAACGCAAACATTGAATACGGCCATATCTTTAAAGCGCTATATCTCAAAATGTGTTTTTTTGATATTGCGTGAACGATATCTCGAGAACTATTGAATATTTTTACATACAATTTTTACCAAATATGTATTTTGCTATTTTCTACAAATTAAACCACATTTTTTGTCCATATTTCTCCAAAGAAGTTTTATGGGGGGGTTAGAAAAGTGAAAATGTTAACTATTTTTAACATTTTTATTTTAAATTTGTATATAAAATAGAAATTAAATTTAAATGTTAATAAATTGAGGTTCAGTTTCTTAAACAGACTGTTTGGATTACAATAGATACCCAAAATATTGTGTTTAGACCAATATTTTATCCGTAACCATGCACACAAGGTGACTATCTCATTTTTTTCTCCAAAAATTATACCAATATTTATCACTCTCACAAATAAATACGTATCAATATTAAGATTTTGAAATGTGTGTACAATAACGGAAAGAACAGATATTTTGCCTGAAAAAAATTAGTTTTTGAAATGTTTTGTTTCAGAGATATGATGTATCGAATTTGACAGTTTTTCCCTATTTTTTAGATATTTTTAATTTCACATATAAAATCAACCCTTCTACAACAAAGCATTAGGATAACAAGGTTTCCATATAACAAGGTGCAAAAACACGAGGTCTACGAGGAATTACGTCTACGACGAAGTAATAAATTTAATAAAAACAGTTTTTCGCTCGCGTGCGCTAAAAAATAGAAATCATTTTTATATTAATTATTTTCCACTTCTCATTCTTTGATTTATAATTCATCATTATAAATATTATAAAATCTTGAAACTATTTTTTTTTTCTTTCAAAATTGGCTAGCATTTGGTGCCACACGTATAGAACCAAAATTCATTAAAATAATCGCTTAATTGATAATCAGACATTGGAAGCATTAAAATAGTATAACGACACAAGTGGACAAAATATTAAAACTCTATTACATCAAAAAGCGAATGAAAAATTGATTACAGAATTCCATGTTTACAAACTTGTAACAAGGCAAGTTAAATAAAAATGTGTAAAAATTAATATTCTGGTTATTGAATTAGTATAGCGTGAAGGAGGATTTTCTGTATTCCTATATATCTCAGTGTATTTCCAGCAACACTATATTTCAGCTTTGTTTTTTAAAAAAAATATTTGCATATAAGGGTTGAATTGCATTGCTTTTCTGAAAAGTCAGTACGTTACTTAAAATTTTCCGAAGAACATTTCTCAAAGTGAAACAAATTCCAAACATTTTTTTTGAGAATTTTTGGAATTATTAACTATCAATATAGTAAGTACTCTTGAATCAAAAAGACAAAATATCTATTAATTTCTAAGTTATCCCTCTCCTAAGCACATTTTTTTAAAAAATCTGGCCAATCTTCAACAAAAATTGAATTACTTAAAAAAGTTTCCAGGTTAAGAAGAATCCTACAGACTTTAACCCCAGTACAAAGTCACCTGAAACTTTGTGAAACGGTTTACTTATCAAATGAAGATTTCATTTCCAATTTTTAAAAACTTCTAGTAAATAAAATTGATTCGTGCGTGCAAAAACTAAATACTAATATTTCGTTAAATATAAAATGGTTTTAAATGCATTTTAAACTAATTTACCGTTTATAATGAAGCTTTTATTTTTGTTAACGTCGTATCATTGGCATCTAATGATTACAATGATGTTAATTAATCGTTTCTATTCATCTAAACAAGTTAACCTAAAATCAAAATTGATATTTGCGCCGAGTTTGGACTCAATGGCAGGCAAACAGAATAGAATTTGTTTTATATAAATGCAAAATAAACAACTACTTCATCCAAACAACGCCCATGAATGGCACATTACATTGCGCATACATAGTTTTTGTATTATAAAATTGAAGCATTCTTTGGTTATGGATTTCACAGAAAATGTTTCCTGCTGAATCACGCTTGGCAGTTGTACCCTTCCTCACCCTCAAAAAACAAAAGATTTCTTTAAGTTATTAACATTAGCACTTCCATTCGTTTACAAAATATGTTCCAAAATGTCATATTCAACCGAATATCGTACTTTTATCGTAAAAAATTGGTATTTATTTAGAGAAAATGACGGTGCAGCGCCACATAGAACAGGAAGTGTTTTTAATGCCATTAACAGTGAGCTTTGGGGGTCTATTCTGGTACCCCCGGTTAGGTTGGGAGACGTCACTTTTTCCGCACGTTAACAACGGGAAAAGTGACGTCTCCCAACCTAACCGGGGGTACCAGAATAGACCCGTTGGGCTTGGCAGTTGGTTATTGTTGGGCGAGTTATTGCCCATCATTGCCAAATTGTTATCCTGGTGCATCACGTTGGCCGCCTTATTCTCCAGATTAATCCATGTGATTTCTACATTTCGGATGATATAAAAGATTTGGCTTAAAAGAAGAAGCCGAAAGACCCTATTAGCCTCAAAAATGTTATAACTGACTCATTTTCAAGCGTAAAAAACGGAACACTTGAATTCGTATCGGATAACTTTTGACTAGGATGTGCTATTGTATAACCTCTGAAGGTTTTCACTTTGAAAACATTATCCATTTAATTCCCTTTTCAATAAAGCAAAGTTTGTAGTACTATCTACAACGGCAAAAATTATATCATTTGAGAGTTGTAGATTAATTAAAACTCGTTCTCTATACATATTAATAGGTGTTGGCTATGAACTGTTGACAGAAAGGGAGCAGTTCATGGAATCTGAAGAAGATCGGAAAGGTTCCCACCTAATTCAATAATTTCATCGCAACACAATTTTTTGAAATTTTAAAGAGGAAGAAAAAACTGAATTTTTGCCAACTAATAACGATTATTTCTGAATTTTAACGTAGGACTGCGTTCCTCCATTGGGGTCTCAGGAAGGAATTTGATTCACACGCCAAAACGCCACGAAAAACATTGTATAGGAGCTAATCTATATCTCGATAACTACATATGTTGAAAACATAACTAATGTCTTATTTTAGAGAAAAATGGTAACAACAGAAGTTTAAAAAAATTGAGTGATCCATACATTAGAATTTCAGAGAAACAAAAGAGTCGTGCGGGTAAAGTAGCCCTACGCCTTTAGCATCACCGGCTGTCTGAAAAAGACAGCCTCCCGTCATTCCCCCTCCCCCCACACACACATACACATCTGGTACGAGCATGAGGTCTCATGTTACTGCCAGATGTTTTAAAAAATTTTAAAATATTCGTTAATGGTTCGGAAAAATTCAGTCTTTGAAATTTCAAAAAATTGTGTTGCTGTTTAGGCGACGAAATTATCTCTAAAATTGTTATCAATAGGATCTAGGAAGGGATTTTCTGAACCAAAATATAGACATATATTTTTTTTTAATGAGAATAAACAATATTTCATAGTCTTCAGGGCATATCGGCTATTTATGCCCTAAAATTGACCTTTGAATGTTATTTTTGTTTCAAGACATTTGAGGAAGGTAATGAGGCAGGATTTCACGAAACTGGAAATCCCGGATTCATGAAATATTAAGAAAACTTTTTAAAAAACAGACGCCGGATCGAGAAAATATCAGTTTAAATTACTTCGGTAACGTCTAGTTTTCTGTGAACTTTTATCCAAACTGGGGTTTTCGGCCCGTTGTTGCCAAAAATCCCCAAACTCGTCGTTCATCGACGTTCTTATCATCATCGAGAAAACAACAAATCCAGAATTCTGGCTGCATCTGGACCACAATCAGCCACATATTATTTAAAATTTTCTTTATTTATAAAAATATACTTATAGTTCTGAAGTAATTTTTAAATTATTGTGAGAAACAAGTTTGTTGAAAAGTTTGCCGACCCATCTCTTAGGTTCATAAAACACCAACTCCTCCGGAAAAAAATGGGGGAGGGGGGGGAGAACGGAACATGGGATGTTGCGGGGTCGGGCACAGTCTTATCTCGGAACGGAAGCAGGCGATAAAAGGGAGATCTTCTTTCCCAATTTCTGGAGATGCGTTTTACCCGACCGCTTAATTGAGGACGACAGCGAATGCCCTGGTCGGGCGTCGGACAGATTCGAATCCTGATTTCTTCCCCTACTGCTCCTTCCGGGGGCAAAGGGAATATTCCGGACAGACATACAAGAAAACCCCTAGCCGAACCACTTATGAGATTCGCTACATTTTTTACGTCATCTTTTCTTTGAAAATTACTGCTGTTTTTTCTTAATCCCCTTTTAAAAAAGTCCTGTTTAAAAAAATTTCTTCCTGGTCTTTTACAGGCTCGAAAGTTTTCCCACTTTTGTAGTCATTCCAGTCGTATTCGCAGCTTTGACACGGTCAAAAACATGTTTTTGCTAGTTGTTTTGCATTGTGTTTCTTGTTCAATTATCGAAAGTATTGCAGTGTTCTTTATGATTCTTATTGTCAGGTGAGTAAAAAAAAGTTAAAGTGTTTGCTTTGCATAAGCCATATATATCTACCTAATCGAAGTGAAACTTTATACCCCACCTCCTCCATTGAGACAACCTGAAGGTACCTCCCCTGACATACCAGTATTTTGTCTGTAGTATCCAGATTGTCAGCCCTATAAAATTAGACGTCTCTATATGAATGCCACAACAATCTATATGACGCTGATTGTAAATTCTGGGGAAAGAAAATGGTCATAATTAATTACAAATTGTTATTTGAATCATTACTCAAAAGCTGAACTGAGATTATACTATTTCAATTCAACTTGGAACACTTATGGAAATTTTTTTGTAACTGATTAAAATCAAAGAAAAAAAATGCCCAATCCTCTTCTGATAAGAAAAATAGTTTCAATGGTTTGTTTAGAAAAGAGACACATTGTCGAATGAATATAAAAATGCGCCATGTTTAAAAAAATTTGGTTTTTCCGATCCTGGATATCTGACAAGAATTCTTTTGAAACACAAAACCCCTAAAATTATTTACCAAAATGGCATGCTGGAATATTGCACTAATGACTTATACTCATGAGTTCAAATTCAACATCTGGTACATAAGTATATAGAATTAGTTAAACCAATACAAACTTTCCCACAGAATTGATTATAACTGGATGAATTAAATGCTAATTAATGACACAAATTAAAATAAATTCTAAATCTATATAATATATTAGAATGAATGAGGTGTTTGAAACTATTTACTTACAATCACTATGCAAATTCAAAATTCCCAATGAAACTCATTTGATAAATATAGATAAAAACTAATTAAACGGTTAGTATGAATTCAACTTTTCTCCTACTTAAAATTAACCTAGTCTGTGGGCATTATATAAGTTTTATTAGTCAAAAGTCATGAAAATGAATATCCCAGAAAGTTACTGATGCATTGAGAAAATTCGCGTTAAGAATATCAGCAATTTGGTCGGGTAAGAAATTAGCCCAAAATATAGAGTTACGCAGATCGAGATATCATACAATGTGCACCAAAATTCCAATGAACTCATTTGGGATTAAGGATAAAACCATTTTAACATTAGTACTATGCTTAACCTTTTCTTACTCCAAAATTTAACCAGTCTAGGAGGAAACTAGCTTATAATAATGCGCTGAATAAATAGTCATGAAATGGAATCCCAATGAGCGTTAAAGATACTGATGTATTTGAGAAAATTCTATGTTAAGTACTGGACTCCATCGAAGCATTCCTGGTATAAAATTCTTATTCTAAATATAGAGTTATGCAAAAGATTCTGAGATGGTTTTAATGTACGTGCACCAAAATCATAATGAACTCTTTGGGGTTACAGATAAAAATCCATTTGAATTAGTATATAGGACTAACCTTTTCTTACTCCAAAATTTAAATTCCCAGATTGATAGGGAAACCAAGCATTAATAATTATGCTGAATAAAAATCAAAAAATGTCCTACGTATTTAATACGATGCATTTAAAATTCATATATCAGAATCGACATTCTGTGTATAAAAAATTTTGCATTCTTATATAGAGTCATGCTGTCTGTATTAAAAATCAAGATGGTTTTATACTAAAATTCATCATGCACACTGGCCAACTCTGCTTTAAGCTCAAAATCCTTTAACCTATTAGTACATGGACTCAACCTTTTCACTTCTAAAATTTAACTGGCAGTCTGAGGGGAACAGCCATATATAATTAAGGTCTGAATAAAATAGCATGAAAATGGTCCTAACTGTATTTTAAAGATACTGATGCATTTGGAAAATTCTATGTTAAGGTATCAGTAATCTACATTCTGTAAAAATTCTATATTGTATAGATTAGTGCTGTCGGTGTATTAAAAGAATAAGATGGTTTATGCTATCATCTGCACCCAAAATTCCAAAGTCTCGTTCTGGGATGATAAAAAAAACTCCATCAAACTATAGTATATGACTTAACCTTTTTCTTTCTAAATTTAACTCAGTCTGAGGGGAAACAAGATTATATAATTATGCTGGTCAAAGAATGTAGAAAATGACTCCTAACGTATTTTAAAGATACTGATGTTTCTGAGAAAATTCATGTTAAGGAACATAATCGACATTCTGTGTACAAAATTCTATATTCTTATAGAGTTATTGCTCCTGTATTAAAAAAGAATCAAGATGGTTTTCGTATCCATCATGCACCAAAATCAATCAGTGGGGTACTAGATAAAATCCATTTAAACTATTAGTACATAATCAACCTTTCACTTGAAATTCTAACTCAGTCTGAGGGAAACCCAAGACTATATAATTTATGCTGAATAAAGAGCCAGTGAAATAATCAATGTATGTTGATACTATGCATTTGAGAAAATTCCCAAAGCGTTATACTAATTACATTCTGTGAAATTCATTCGAGAGTTATGTCTGTATTAAAAAAGAATCGATGTATTTCCCGGTAATTAATGCACCCAAAAAATCTAATAATCTCAGTTTCTGGGATAAAAAATCCATTAAAACCATAGTACATGACCAACCTTTTCAATTTCAAAATTTAACCTAGTCTGATAGTCTGCTAAGCATTATATAACAGCTGAAGGTAAAATAGTCGCTAGAAATGGTCTCCAACGTATTAAAGATACTGATGCTTTATATACCTATGTTAAAACAGACTGCACTTGGGTAAGAAAAATTTACATTCTAAATATAAAGGCGCTGTCTATTTAAAAAAGAATTCCAGAGATACTTCATTCATCGTACCAAAATCTAATAACCCATTTTGGGATTTGGGAAAACTGCTTAAACTATTAGTATAAGGGTTTAACCTTTTCAATTCGGTGAAAATTTAACCCAAATTTGAGGGGAAACCAAGCATTTATAATTAGTATTGGTGTCAAAATAGCCGCGAAATGGTCCCATGTTAAAGTGGATAATTATTTAATGGAGAAAATTCTATGTTAAGTATCAGCAATTATTATCTATGGTAAAATAAAATTCTACATTTATATATAGAGTTATGTCATCCAGAAAAGAACTAAGATATTTCGGCGTATCCAACCAAAATTCCAATAATCCTGTCAATACATAAACGATGAACTATTAGTACGGACCTTAACCTTTCTTTAATTTAAAATCAACCCAACTGAGGGGAAACCACACTGCGCATCATTATTGAATGTAAAGAATGCGAAAGGAACCGAATGCATAGAATTACGTATCGAGGAAAATCCATGTTGCGACCAGTAATCAGAATTTGGGTAATAAAACTTATGGCAGACCAATATAGTTTATATAAACCGAAAACCAGCAAATGTGT
>BGPR01023356.1:0-16418 GCA_013235015.1 Araneus ventricosus | reverse complement strand
ACTGAATGTAAGGAATCTGCTTCTTTTAATTACTCAAATGAAGCAGAAGAAATTATGCTTCTGATGCCTGAGGCATCTGAAGTGGGCACCGGGCAGGGTGTTTTTAAACTTAAAAAAATATCCTATGGCTTTGCTAGCAGCAGGGCGCAGAACCTAGTAGCTTCGCTAGCCCATAGCTGCGACCTTGGCATAATCTGAAGGCTGCCAAGTAAGCTCATAGGTCACTATAGCACATTAATGCCACTGTATACACTCGAGCTCTATTAGCTGAATGGGTTACATTGAAGGAATTGCATATTGTGCTTCTGTAGGGAGACATGATTGATCTCACATCTGAGAAGTACTACATTTTTTAAAATATAATTTTAATAAATTTAAAATGAAGAAGTGCTTAAAAATTCTTACTTTTGCTACATGTAGACTTTCAAAATTTGCAGCCTTATTTCTACGCGAAAATTCTTCTTTAGCTTTTATCATACCTCCCATTCCTCCAAAAAATGCAGCAAAAACAACAGCGAATCTTCCAGTTGTTAACACATAATTCATCTCTGGACTGACACCAAATTCACTAAAATAAAAATAATTAAATTAATTAAAGGAAATACAACACAGGTTTCAGTGAATTTTCCAGTTGTTAACACATAATTCATCTCTAGACTGACACCAAATTCAATAAAATAAAAATAATTAAATTAATTAAATGAAATACAACACAGGTTTCACTGAATTTACTTATCTGTACTTATTTTTGTATTTTAAAGATTTACAAATTTTAAAAGCAAACAATTTCAAGAATTTTCACACACAGCTTCTTTATTAAGATGGCTTGGCTTCAAATCTAATATAAAAGATCTGGAGGTTAAATGGAGAGGGCTGTAAAAAAAAAAAAAAATCTGTCAGCTGAAATGTGTTTACTAGGATAAATCACCAACACATCTGCTGAAAGGTATGGCGTAAAGAGATTGCCTGATTTATGAAGGCAGCATTAACTATATATGTTTTGGAAGATTTAGTAATGGGAAACATGTTTATGAGAATAAGAATAATTTTTGAGTTTGTAAGTCATAGATGAATAAAATATAGTTGAGGATATAACTGGAACTAGTTGAGGACTGATAATTTTTCCACAAAGCAAAAAGTTCATTTTCTTGAATTATGTAAATGTTTCAGAAGTTCAAATGTCTTTCTAATTAACAAAACTCATCACTCTACATAAACCCTGTAAGACAAAAAAAAAAAAAAGCAATCAATTAGGAAAAAATATTAAATGAAATTGGAGAGATTTTAATCAATTGCATACATTTCAGACCAGCTTTTGGTACAGTCTGAAAAAAAATGTATTGTAGAGTAGTATGCATCATAGGTAAGGTGACAATTTATTTTTCCCCCTCAAAATGGGGCATCCACTAATTTTCAGATACCAGTATGGATATTCAAGAAAAAGTATATTTCTTCAGCATATTAAAAAAAATAATAATAATTTATGTGAATAATAATTACGTGATTATAAATAATCTATGCGATCTTGTATTTTTCTGAAGAAAAAGATTGTGCTTCAGTATACTTGGTATTGACTTAAAAATGAATGAAATTTTTGGGAGGATTTTTTTAAAATTTACTTTGGTAATTAAGTTTGCTTTAAGAGCTGTGAGGGATGTATGGTCACATTAGTCATAGGTAGTATCATTAAATAATTTAAGTAAAATAAGTTAATAATGAAATCACAAAGCTTAATTCATCATATGGTGGTTAATCTGGAGTTTACGGTGCTCACTTACTTCGTTCCTATTAGGATTGGCAACTCTTTGTCGCCAAGAATGGCGATGAGAGAACATTTGTTTCGAATGCGTATGAATGTTTTTATCGAGTGACATGTGTGCAAATTGATATTTTCATCGGTTTTTTTGCACATCACACTATATTGCATCTTGTTTTGATTGGACTGTTTTGTTCATCTTTTCCATGTGATTGGTCAATTCATTCGAATTCAAATAAAACTTCTTTTGGAATATTTTGGTTTGAAAATCAGTTCAGTTCTGTGTATGTTATTCTATGTGTTTCATTTCTCAATGAATAGTAAAGCTACGAGTATTCCGTTATGCTGAAAGCGAAGGTGCTGACGCTTTTTTAAGTTAAAAAATTTGCCCGGTACACACTTGATATGCCACAGGCATCGAGTGCTTGCTCAATCTCTCCTTTTCAGGTGACACATGCGCAAGAGAGCAATAAAAAGCGCACTGCACATCCAAAACAGTTTTTGGCATCAGCAAATGAAATTGCGCCAAACAGGTGGGCACTGTAAACTCCAGGTTCACCAAGTGGATCATTGCTACAGGGAATAATGCAGGCTACCCTTTTAATATCATAACATTAAGTACCAAGGCACAAATTCAAAAATTTTGCAAGAGATTCTACAAAAACACAAGAGAATTTAATCAATTTATCTAATAATTTCTAAAAGACTACACAAGAAGAATAATAAAATTATTAAAATTAAAATGCTAAAAATATAAAATTATTAAAATTTAAAGACATATTTGATAATTATTTTAGTCTCCAGTAAAGCTCTTTTTTTTAACTTACTCTGTACTATACATTCGTTGAACTCTGTCCCATCCAGTTTCCTTTGACAACTCATCTTTTATACCTTTTTCCGTAATGATAGGAAAATTATCTGACGAACAGTGAACGCTGCGTTTTAAAAACGGAAAAATCATATTCGTTTTGTAACCGACAAATGAATATACTAATACAGCACTATCTTATTAAATTTCTTAAACTTTTGTCTGTTTACTCAACTACATAACGACGTGCCGGCTCTCTGAGTATTGCGATGTAAATTCTAAAAATATTTGTTTAAAATTTTTCACGAATTATGACAAAACATTGAAGTCTTTTACACACGATTTATTTCTATTCAACTCCATAATTAATACTTAAATTTAGGATAGCATAAAAGGGATAGAATAACATAATTTATACGTATTTTGAATAAAAAAATTTCATTTTTGTTGAAGAAAAGAAAAGGATTTACTAACTGTAACTCTTCAAAGGAAATTCGTAAATAAACAAACTCGTGTGTGTGGGAATTGGTGTGTTGTATAATACGAAAATAAGTAATTAATATTAATTTTATTCCGAAACAATAAAATTAAAAATACAAAATATTTTCAGAGAGGGAAAACAGATTAAATGCATTTCTAAGCTTGAATTTATTATGATTGAGTATTTGTCTCTCGTTACTAACTTGAACATTTGAGTCTGATGCGTATTGTATAAAGATAATCACCTAGATTCCACAGTATTATTACATTAAACAGGCCAAATTCTTGTTTTGACACCTCATTTAATTGTTTTGCATCTTAAAGAAAAGAGTTTTGAATCATGGGTTTCGCCTCATTAGTTGGTCGTCAGTACACATTAATAGTAAACAGAAAATTCACAAAAACTATTAATAAATTTAAACAACAGCTACTTCTCTGCAATCACTTACATTCAGCAGCAAACAAAGAAAATAATGAAAATCAGGTAGCTTATATGTGGGGATCTGATTCAAATGTGCTCAGCATTGTAACCGAACATTTCAAACTATATGAAAATTTTATTTCTGAATCTGAAGAAGAAAGTCTTATGAAAGAAATAGATCCCATTTTTAAAAGACGACGATATGAATTCGACCATTGGGATGGTGTAAGTAATTGTATTTTAAATATCTCTTTGATATTTTTTGCAAACAAAAATAAACTGTCAGAAAATTATTTTCTTTGTTTTGGAAAATATAATAATCTGCTTTGATGTATGAAATATCAACTGTTACTTTTGAATCTTTTGCTAATTATTTGAAAAAATTTTAAACCGTGACATATTTGACATACTAAATCATTCTCTTTTTGTAGGAAAATAATTAACCTTCCAGCAGGCGGGCCTGCACAAATTTTTCAACATATCGCACCATCGTATTACATAAATATATCGTGTTGTTTTACAAAAATAAATCCAGCTTTTATTTAAGTTATTAGCATTTACTAATTTAATAATAAACAAAGATTTTATAAATAAAAATTGCACTTAAATTTATAAAAGAATGATATAAATATGTAATGCGATGCACAATACAAGTATTTCTTGAAAACGCTTGCCTGCTGGAGGTTAAAAAGGAAGTTTTGTTTTTGCCTTGCAGTAATACAAATCTTTTCATGGTTAATTTCAGAAAAGACACTGAAAGTATTCATTGTATGCTGAACAGTAAAGGATATTTGTATTATATATGCCTTTTTAAAATAATTTATAATTAATTGTAAAATAGTTTACGGTAAAACCAAAGTGTATGGAACATCTCTTGCCAAGGTGGCGACAAATCGTGAAAAACCCGCCAAATGTTCGCCATGTTACCACATTTACCATGTTACTGTCTGCCATTGGGTTACCACATTTAGCAATTTTTCACCAAAAAAAATTCAAGTTTGGAGTCATACCGTACACATTGATTGGACCTAATGTACTCATATCTCTTTTTACTTAAAGCAGGAGACATTTTTAATAAAAATGTTAATTCAATATGAATATTTCATTAATTAAAATTTAAATTCAAAATTACTGTATGCAACTACAATTAAAAATTTAAAAAAAAAATGTAGTATATGCAGTTTTCAGTTATGTGAAGTGCACTGTTTTGTAAAAGTGATCCAAAGTGAAATGCACTGTCAAATTGTTGCTGATTTGATTTAAAATTTCAACACTGATTAAAATTACTGTTTGTGTTAATTGAATGTAAGTGATTTTAACATGTTCAGAGCTCTTTTTTCTGAAGTGAATGTGGAAACTCATAGTATTTTTTTTAAGGGGGATTTGAATTTATTAAAGATTAACTGTAAAGTTATTGTTTTTGTGTATAAATTATCTTCATTTTACAGGACTCCTAATGCTGTTTTTTTTGTTGGAAACTTTTAAAAACTTTAAACATTTTAGAAGCCAAACTTTTGTGCTCATTAAAATAAAACAAAAATATAAATAAATTATATACTTTAGGTTAGAGGATGTAATACAATTTTAAAATTCTATTGAAAAATCAGGATTTTAGAGCAAATCAAACAAATATCAAATTTTAAGCAAATTTTTAATGTTAATTTCAAATAAAAGGCAATAATTTAAAGTATATATTTTTATATTACCTATAAATTATTTTTTTAAATTCTCTTAAGATATATTTAAAGAAATTTTTCATAAAACTTCAAACAAATCTATCGGTAATATCTTAATTTATTACATATGAAATGAGAGAATTATGCATAAAATCTAGTTTTGAGAAACATGTATTTTTAGTTTAGTTTTTTACAAATAATATGCTGAGATTCCACTCAACAGCACATGAACACTGTGGCACATGCCCCAATTCATAATAGACAATGAAAACATATCTCGACTGGAATAATTACTTAACTGCCTTTGTACAATAACTCTAGCTTATTCTGCATTCAATACACTGAATATACTAAATCCTTCCTTTCTCATAAATCTTTTAATAGTAATCTTCCTATTCCTTGTATTCCACAATTAGCTCGCAATGGCTCCCCTTCTCTAATACGTTACTCACAACCTGTGCATTGATGTAAGCTTCCTCATGTTGTTCGTCATCATTTACATTCATCATTTTTCTTTCATTCACAACATGTTATTCAAGATATTGTATATATTCCTTTATTTTGTTGTCAATTCTATGTGTAAACACCAGCTTTATAATTTCTTCATTTTTCATTCTTCTTTATGCTGTAATTTCTTTTTTTTTTTTGCAACTCGGTAAAGTCCACCTACATCTATACCAAACTGGATAGGAGTCACTTGATTTCTAGAGATGGCGGTGTGGTGTTAAAGTGTTAAAGATATATAGAATTAATGCATTTGGTTCACTTGCATTATAAAAAATTTTAAAACATGTAGAATGAAATAGTTTTGATTTACCAATTCTTTGAAGTTGAGTTAAATAAGAAAAAAATTAATTCTAATGTTCTGTCATACTTTAACTGAAATGAAAATTTTTGCTTCATTATTGAGTAAATTTCTACCTTTTTATGTGTAGTCTTACAAAGTCTTGCAAATTCTGCATGGTTCTATTCAGTTGCATATCTAATTAGCTCACTATTTTTAAATAATTGTATAAAAATGTGTTTTAAGATTACTGACATTCAAACTATAAAGTCTTTGAGATATTCAGTTTTCAATATTAAATTTTTTGTTATAGGAATGAAAGGTTCATTATTAATCAAAATAATTATATTAATCTTGTGTCCATCAAAAAATTATTTTTTGATTATATAAGAGTTTTGTTATTAATAATTTTTTAAATTCTGAGAATTTATAAATTCATTGTTTCGAGGTTTCATATATGAATCCTGTGTCCATCAAAAAATTATTTTTTGATTATAAGAGTTTTGTTATTAATAATTTTTTAAATTCTGAGAATTTAGAAATTCATTGTTTTGAGGTTTCATACAATGAATATTTTCTTTTTTCCAATTTTTTTTTTCCTTTTTATAATAACTTCTGTTGTATTTTTCTCATTTGTTCGACAGCAAAAATTATAAATCTTATAATCAAGCCTTTCAGGACCAGGTGCCCCATTTAGTGGGACAATCTTTATATTTGAATCTTTGTCCTGATTTTTAATAAAATGTCTTTGTTTCTCCCGGTTTTAGCTGTAAGTAAGTAGTTCATGTTTAAAAGCTAATGAGTTTTAATTTTAAATAATTAGCTTCTAAAGAATTTTTCCAGTTTGCACTACACATAGAATATGATCACCTAATGTAGACTAAGTGAATAAATCTATCTGAAATTAAACTAACTAAGGTATAAATGTTTTATTTATGTTTCTTCATCCCATCTTTTCCCCCTTTCTTTTCTTTTCCAACTTTCTTGGTAGTTTACTTTTTATTTTTTTCAAATTATTATTATTATTATTATTATTTTGTCTCTTTTTTGACTAACTTTCATGCCCACATACTAGAGCATTCGAAACTGATGCTCAGAAAATTTGGTCACTTGCTTTTTACTTATGTTTGTTTAATTATAAGGATGGATCCAAAAAAAAAGTTTACAAGGTTAATAAAAAATTATTTATTAACAATAGACAGAAAATACAAAAGGGAATTATGAGGCGCACTAACCTATCACTTTTCCACATAATCACCAAATCTATTTAGGCATTTATCTGAAGGCAGATTAACTTGTTTAACCCGGCTTGGTACAAATCACGTTTCTGCCCATTGAGCCAGTTCTCAGCAGCTGTTTTCACATCACTGTTTGAAGAGAACCTTGTTCCAGATAAGTGTTTGGAACCCAGATTGAGTGCTAAATCTGAGCAACATGGGGTGGTGGCTCCAGGCTTCCCACTTGAACTTTTGCAGCAATTCTTGAGTTTTGTGAACAGTATGGGTATTGTCATGTAGCAGGATGACATCATCACTCAACATGCCAGGGCGTTTGAGTCCACTGGCTTCACAATGGCCCAGTGACTATTTTCTTTTCCTAAATTGAAAGAACACTTATCTGGAACAAGGTTCTCTTCAGAGAGTGATGTGAAGACAGTTGTCAAGAACTGGCTCAATGGGCAAGGACATGATTTCTACCAAGCCGGGTTAAACAAGTTGGTCCTGTGTTCAGATAAATGTCTAAATAGATTTGGTGATTATGTGGAAAAGTGATTGGAAAGTATGCCTCATAATTCCCTTTTGTATTTTCTGTCTAATGTTTAATAAATAATTTTTTATTACTCTCGTAACCTGTTTTTTGGATCCAGCCCCATACCTTCACTAATTTTTTAGTATTATAACTTCATTTTTCACATTGTGTAAAACATATTCTGTAGTTTGGTTTGAATTGCAGTTGTTGTTTTTTGCTTTTAAATCAGTTCTGCTTTATTCTAGTTATATTCTGCAGGCAATTCAAGGCTACAAAGAAACTGAAAAAGCAGACTGGAATGAAGCAAACAGTAAAATTATTGAAAGGCTTCAGAAATTGGCTTTTCCTGTTGAATGCAAAACTTTGAAATTAGTCCATGTTTTAGACCTATCAAAAACTGGTTATATTAAGCCCCATGTTGACAGCATACGAGTAAGTAGTTTTGAGAATAAAACGCATCAACCACATTTCTATTCTTTAAAAAGAAAATAAATTTTAGTTTGCAACAAAAAATTAATTACAAATAGATAAAATAAATAAAGTAGTAAAAAAAAATCTAAGCTTAGCTCTTTAACACAGTCTTTTAACCACTTAACTGAATAGTTTTCTTTGCTATCTAATAAGATGACCCCTCCTGTTTTGGAAAGGGGCTGTCGTTTTCATTCATCTAAGAAGGCATAGGATACTTAAGATGTTTATGGATCCTACATATTTTTTGTGTCAAATTATAAAGCTAATTAATGATTCAATTTTAGTTTAGAAGTCTAAAATTTCGATAATTCGATGCACGAGTATTCTCGGGCTGTTAAGTTAAGCGGTTAAAGAATTATCTTTTTTTCTAATTATAATTATTTACCTAAGTCTATGCATTTATCAGTATTCAAAAAATTACAATTAAATATCTGCTTTTATCAGTATTCACAAAATTATAATTGATGTCTGCTTTTATCAGTATTAGCAAAATTACATTTTGATGTCAAACCATTACCAAAATGACGCAAATGTTTTAACATTGCCAAACTCACCAAACATTGGAACCTTTAAGATGGTCACCATCTTTGAATGGAATCAAAAAATAAAAATCCTTACATTATACATTGCTTTTTTTATTTCAAGGAATAATTGTGTGAAAACGAAATTTGTTTAGTTATGTCTGTGTAACGAACAAATTTACAGACAGATGGAATGCCGAATGGTCAAGTTGAAACAAAATCTTCCTTCGGTTGATAAAAGAACTCATTTAGCTCATGTACTGTTACATTTTCACATTCTTTACTTTTGAATATGCCTTTTTGTAGCAAAAGTGTTTTATAGTCTTACAAAAAGTTAATTAGCACATGTCAAATGTAGAATGCTAAAAGTTTTTTTATCATATTTTTCATTTCATTTGCATGATTTTTTAAAACCTAAAATTTAATAATTTTCTCCAGTTGTAATTTTTAATTTCCTAAAAATGTGTACAATTATATATATTGCAATTATGGGTGCAATCAATATTGATTTTAAATAGATTAAAATAGACCTTCCACTCTTACAGAATAACATCTCAGGATTTCCATATCTTAATTTAAATACCTTAAAACCACATAAAAAACTTCATCCCATATTGTTTTTTATGTTTTTTTAAAACTAAATACTAATAATTTTCTCATTTTTTTCAGTTTTGTGGTAATATTATTTCTGGTATATCACTCCTTTCTTCATCAGTAATGAGACTTGCAATGGAGGACAATAAAAATATGTTTGTTGATGTTCTTTTGCGAAGACAATCATTGTATATCATGAGGTAAAATATTACATTGAGCATTATTGTATTTTTGTCATGGATAGTATTCATAGCTAACTATTTTACTTATTATTTGTTAGTGTTGTTGTCCTCAAAATTTTCATGCTAGATTACTTAATATACTGACAGTCATTTATTTATTTTTGTCCTAAATGCAAAGTCAAAGCAAGGAATTGAATTTTATCATAGCTTGTGTGAATTTAAGTTGAAAACTCGAAGAAATTTTTATTTTAAAACATTTAAATAAATTAACAAACAAGTTATAGGTGTTAGGCAACCATTTGCCTAATCCTCAATGTTTTATAACAACAAACTTGATATAGAAATGATACAACAATAATGAACAGTCCATCAAAAGTTTTATTTTTTTCCTTATTTTTCTCCTTTCTCTACATTATATGACGTGGTTGGTACATGATATATTAATTTTAGTTGTAAAAAAAGCACTTTAAAAATATTTTTTAACGAGTAAAGTTTTAAAAATAATATCCGTCAAATAGCAATATGACAATAAATTTGTAAATAAAATGAATAAAATAATTTATATATTACCTCATGTTATTTTAAAAATTAACTTATTGTATGAAACCTTTTGTATTCTTACCTTTTTCATACTTGATATTCTTCACATTTTTAAACATTCTTATTTAACTTGACTTGTTTCATGTTTATAAGGATGGAATTTTGTAATTGATTTTTCACTCATTTTCTGCGAGGCTAGAGGTTTGAAATAATGTACACTTATGTGTTTTCAGTAACAATATACTATTTTAATATTTTCAGAACTTAATTATCATTTAATCGATTAATTTGATTAAATTTTATTTAATACTCATGGCGCCACCTGGTAGTGAATTTGAGAAAAAATTGATTTCAAGGTTCCATAATACAGTAGAATCTCCCTGCAACGAAGTCTCCCTACAGCGAATTTCTCCCTACAACGAAATTTTTAATTGGAATGTTAAATAAAATTCAAAATATTCTCCATACAACGAAGTGGTTGTCTCCCTGTAACGAATTTTTTCAGACCTTTATCGTTTCGATTTTTGTCATTTTTGAAGGAAGTTGCTAATTTCTGTGCAAACAAATCGCTCACACGTGCCTGTTTCTGGAACCACTCGCATTGCTCATTCCAGCGATAACACATAACAATAGAATGCTATGTGAAGGGTAATGCAGTTGTGGGGACCTGGGTTTCTACAGAGGGAACATTTCTACGGGTCAAGATTCCAAGAATCGGGGTGGAGTGGGGGGTGGAAACAGCAAATGGATGTGACAATATGCATTTTATGTTTATCCGTACTAGTACATATTATGCTCTAAATTGGTGAATTGTCTTCACTTTTGAGCATTTTGTTTATACAATAAAAATTAGTATAATTTTAACAAATTTACAACAAATATTACTTAATTTTTAATTGAAAGTCATAATTAAATATTTTTGAACTTATCGCACATACTAAAAGGTTTGTAACATTTACTTAAATAACTGCAAAAATGTCGAATCATAACGAAATTTTCTCTATAGCGAATTTTTCAACTGGAACCAAGCGATTTCGTTATAGGGAGATTCCACTGTATCTATAATATTCAATTATAAATTGAAGATTAAAGAATACAAAATAATGAAAGTAAAAATAAATCTAGTTTTTAGTACACTAAATATATAAAAAGTGTATTTTTTAAAAAAGTTTTTATTAAATTTATTAATATTTCAACTCTTTTTTTGTATATTTAGTGGCCTTGTGAGATACAAATTCACCCATGAAATTTTGAAAGAGTCGGAATCCTTCTTCAAAGGCGTTGTGGTACCTCGAGACCGTCGAGTGTCAGTGATATGCAGAAACGAACCCGAGGAGGAAAAGAAGAATGATGTGTGATGTTTGTAGAAATCTGCCAACCTAGTGTATATTTGAAATTTCCAATTTCTGTGTATAGAATTCAGATTTGTTGTTCTGGATTTTCTTATTAATTACAGCAATGTACATAACTGTTATTTATTTAAAAAATTTTAAAAATGAACTTGTGTTATGTTATTTTACTTCTGTAGCTACACTCAGTCTTTGATGGGTTCGGTGTGCCTTTCAAATATAGCTGTAAAAGTTAGCTACATTAACTTAAGAGATCCTTCTTATAACCACCCTAAAGGCCGCGGTGGCCTAGTGGTAAGGTCTCGGCCTTGGGGCCGGAGGGTACCAGGTTCGAAACCCGATTCCACTGCAGATCCGTCGTGTATGGGGCCTGTTGCACGGTAAATCATACGTAGGGGCGAAACTTCCTCACGTTGGTGTGGCGTATAAGTTTGGAGAGGGGGTGCCATCTCAGGTGTCGTCCTCGTCATCTGACTGTGGTTCAAAATTGCGAGGTCCGTCCCAAAATAGCCCTCGTGTTGCTTCAAAACGGGACGTTAATATAGCTAAACTTAACTTATAACCACTTCTTACTCTTATTGTAACAACTTCAAAGTTTTAAAGGTAGAGAAGTTTTCTGTAAAGCTTGTGTGACAAATATATTAAGAAAAAATGATGTTACATGATGCGGATGAATTTTGTACTGGAACAAAAGCTTTGAAAGCTCACGAAAGGTAAAAAATTGATGTAGCAATGGAAATATATTGTTGTTATGAATTCTTTTTAAAAATAAATGAGCTTAATTTTAGCAATGTTTTTAATTCGCCATAGAAACCAAATTAGTATCAGTGAAAAAGTAAGCTTTAAAACTTTAAATCATGTATTTTTATGTGATAACTGGAATAGGAATTATTGACAGAAACCCTTCAAAATTTCAATTTAATTTAAGTTATTTAAAAATGTAATCAAAAATTTAAAAAGTTTTATTTAAGATGCACTTTTGCATCACTTATTTATTTGGTACTTGGTATTTTTGTATACAATTTTGTAGCTTTAGGTGGAGCAATATCTGTTCTTGAGAACAAAAAGCACAAGTGCATAATCACATCAATCTTCAAATAGTTTTATTGAGGTTAAGTGCATTGAATACCAAACATAGTTATAAATAAAATATAAAATTTAAATTGCAGTTCGACGATTACAATTCAATTCTATTCTATATAATGGTTACAGAATAGATAAATCATAAGTGTATCGCATGTAGCAAGGGTCTGTGGTAGCTTGCGATTTATCTATTCTGTAGCCATTACACTACTTTGTGTAAATATTGTATTAAAGAGATTGATAATTAAATTAAATATTAATACGAAATACCTGTTTTATGATTTTATCCCGACGTTTTCACAAAAAATTACGGCGCGGACCCGAACTGCGCTTTTTTTATGTTTTATTTAGAGTAGCTTTTCATTTCGCCATCTGTTGACAGTATATAGAACTACATTTCGCATATATTCAGTAAAATATTATTTACTACATATGCTCATATTTCCGGTAAATATTCAAAGTTTTGAATTCAAATTGTAATGCAGTGTTTCTTTTACGTATTGTCAAGTATTCTGTAAGTTTCGTACAATTCGAAAGAAAATTCTGCATGTTATAATAAAAAAACATGCAGATTTTGAAATTTTTAATTTAATACCGATTTTTAATTATATTCTGATAAATATTTTTATTGTCTCACTTTGGGTCCTAGTAATAGTCCTCAAGCTCTTTAAAGTGACACCAGAATCAACCTCCTAGCTAAACGCGTTTCCACGCTACACGTATTTATAACCTTACATAAAGCTAATTCATAACAATCACTCGCATGCGCCTACACTGGTACTATCACGTCACAGGCCAAAAAATACTATGCGACAAACTCTTACAGATATGATCTATCCCTTGTGGGGTCAACCATTCTTTTCGCATTATAAGTCTCGTAGTTATTAGCGATTCAAATCGGACGGTATTTTGTCGCACAAGAAAGTACGACTGACTATCGCTGTAACGAGCGGAAAGACGTTTTCACGTCAAAAGATGCAGCCTCACGTGAAAAACATCAATTAGTTTAATTTTTAGATCAGCACTCAGGCTGCCATCTATATGTTGTAAATCAATTTATTAACATTTTCAGTTCAGTTTTCAACATGCTTCTATTAAATTCTATCAAAATGCAGTTTGTTTTAGTGGCAAAAAGCTACATATAATTTCTTACTGTTTCTTTTTTCTGTCTGCTTTTAAACCAATCATACAAAGACTCTAGGAAGGGGAACATGTGAGTGCTGTTATGTCTGCCTTTTTTATGTTGAGAAAGAAGCATATAATATTAAAAATTATTGATTCAATAATAATGAATCGATAAAAAAATATTTATTTGTATATACAGAAATATAAAAATTATTTTAAAGGCATTTGCCAAACTGATTAAATTACTTCTGTCTCTCTCTCTCTCTCATGAGAAAATGGGGGAAATGCATTGGTTAATTTGTTTGCTGTTTGTTTGTATTTTAATTAAAATACAGTAAAGCACCGTTCATATGTTTGACATTTATACGTCATTTCATCACAGTCCCGATCCATTCGTATTCATAGTAATGATAAAGTACTTCGTTTATACGTTTCACATTTATACGTCATTTCATCACAGTCCCGATCCATTCGTATTCGTAGTAATGATAAAGTACTTCGATTATACGTTTCACATTTATGCGTCATTTCATCACAGTCCCGATCCATTCGTATTCATAGTAATGATAAAGTACTTCGTTCATACGTTTCACATTTATACGTCATTTCATCACAGTCCCGATCCATTCGTGGGCCGCGGTGGCCTAGTGGTAAGGTCTCGACCTCGGGACCGGAGGGTCGCAGGTTCGAAACCCGATTCCACTGAAGATCTGCCGTGTATGGGGCCTGTTGCACGCTAAATCATACGTAGTGGCCAAACGTCCTCCCGTTGGTGTGGCGCGGAAGTTTGGAGAGGGGGGTGCCAGCTCAGGTGTTGTCCTCGTCATCTGACCGCGGTTCAAAATTACGAGGTCCGTCCCTAAATAGCCCTCGTGTTGCTTCAAAACGGGACGTTAATATAACCTAACCTAACCCGATCCATTCGTATTCATAGTAATGATAAAGTACTTCGTTTATTCGTTTCACATTTATACGTCATTTCATCTCAGTTCCGATCCATTCGTATTCATAGTAATGATAAAGTACTTCGTTTATACGTTTCACATTTATACGTCATTTCATCTCAGTTCCGATCCATTCGTATTCATAGTAATGATAAAGTACTTCGTTTATACGTTTCACATTTATACGTCATTTCATCTCAGTTCCGATCCATTCGTATTCATAGTGATGATAAATTACTTCGTTTATACGACGCAAACCTTCGGTTATACATCGCTTTCCTCCGTTCTAAAATGTGAAAATTTACCTTTAATATCTTTAAATTAATTTGCGTTAGTAGCATTAAATTTGTAATAATTGAAGTTCTTTATTAAAATTTCGATTATATATCTTTCCATTTACACGTCAGTCCCTTAAAAAACGTATAAACTGTGCTTCACCATAGTTTCAATATTTTATATGCATTTAAAATAACATTTTATTTATTGTTAATCTTCTTTTTATGTAAAAACAACATTCCTGTGTGCATTTAATGCTGTGCAGCATTTAATTTAATATTCACAGCAAATCTTTTGTACAGTAAATTAAAATTTTAATGTATTCTAACTCAAATTTTAAAAATATGAGTTGGGACACTTAAGTTGAGTCATGGAGGAAAAAATTTTCAAATTCTGAAAATTTCTACATTGCATTCTGCATACTTTGAAATACTTCATATTTGTTTGCAAAAATTGTGAAAAAAATCACTTTGTCATAAACATTTTAGTACAATTTGCTGAACAGATTTTTTAAAATTAAACTTTTGAAAACGTCGTTAATCTTTCGTTTTCAATATTGTTGTGCACTGTAGAAGAATGGCAGCGACTAGGACATAGGAATGGCGGTTATTGCAAAAATAACCGGTTTTCGGTTATTTAGGTTTTTTCCACCTCCGGTTTAACCTGGCGGTTATAACCACTCAAAATAACCGGTTTTCGGGAGGGGGTTATAAAAAAACAAACATCGTTTGTAATAAAATTTTTTTATTAATATTATTTTTACAGGAAATCAATCCATTGGTTAATATTTATCTATTCATAAAGACTCTTTTAGTAATCCGCCAGCTAACAGACGCTTTGAAGAAGCGGTTGTGGTTGATTGGCCTAAGATGATGAAATTCAAAGCTTCATAACTTCGTAAATTTTAGTCTGATCGAACATAAAATCGAGCCTATCTTCCGATCCGGTTTCTTTACCCGGTTATTGGATATAAAAAAATAACCGGTCATAACCGGGACTAAAATAACCGAAAAAACCCGGTTAACCTAAACAAAACCGGTTTTCAGTTAAAACCGGTAGGTTTTGTCCATCCTTGCTAGGAAAGTAAGGGGTGTAAAAGTACTCTTGACACCACTATTGGGATAGTCACGATTGAAAAAATATCAGTACATTTATTTCAATTTTTAAAGTCAAACATGAAGACAAAATACTTTTCCGTGGTTGTCATTTATCTTTCCTATGCCACTGTATTGTGACAAAAATCGTCTTGTGTACGTGAATGCATTCCAGCAAGCAAGATAACAAAAATGACCCTTTATTTCACAAATATTCCAGAAAAGCTGAACAAACAGATAACAAAATTAAACAGCACTTTTATAAACTAATAACTCAAGCGGGCAGCATATCACTAAGAAATGTCAGTCTCTGCACTCAATGTCTATCAATTCACCTTCTTCGCTGCTGACCAAACTCCAACTGACTCACTCTTGGTTTGAGAGCTTGTTTTTTATACATTTTCCAACAGGAAGTGACGTCACATAGTAATCTCTCGAAGGTTCTGGGTATTTCCACAATTCGTGAATTTGGGGCCGTCCATAAATGATGTCACACTTTTTTTCAATATTTCTGCCCTCCTCCCTCCCTTTGTCACAAAGTGTCACACTTCACCATACCCCTCCC
>BGPR01023355.1:0-24299 GCA_013235015.1 Araneus ventricosus | reverse complement strand
CAGAATATCACGAATTCTTTCATAATAGTTGAAAAAAGAATTCATGTCAAAAAGGGAAGTTAATTGAACTGAAGTAAACTAACCTCATATCAGTTGAAATTAAATATTGTATATAAAAGTTAAAATAAGTGTGAGAAACGTTATCTTAATAAGTTTGTTTTTGTAATAAGACACTAGTTTAGGTCAAACACTTTTTTGAAGCTAAGAATCGAACATAAAAACAAGCCTTTTGTCTTTACGGTTAGTTCGTATATTAAAACTTATAGAATAAATTTTATAATAATTTTTCAAATAATAAAGAAAATCTTGGTACACTCTTAAGATCCAACAAAAGATTAGTAGAAACATATTGGTTTACAGAAAATTATAAAAAAAAGAATGCAGAAAGAAGACAAACCTACATCAGGAAACAAATCCTCAAAACCTAATCTATTGAAATTGTCAAGAAATATTATTTTGCTATCTAAACTCTAAGTACGAATAGTTATTTTATTATTTACAGCGCCAGTTTAAAGTCAAAAAATTACTTTAACGAATTTATTTATAGAGTCAAAATTAGAAGAATTCGAGTAATATTAATACTTTACAAACACTAAATTGATATATGACATCTTTTAAATCAAATTTATAGCCAAAGAGATAATATCATATTCTTTTAAATATTATTTTTGAATATTTGAATTTGAATATTTTCCCTAAAAATATCAATTGAATTGAAGGGCTTTAAAAATTCTTAAGTATTGCTTAAGATAACCGAATTCTTCCGTAGGCTAATAGATTAAAAAGGTCACTGGAATTGCGAAGCAAAAATATATTGTTTGCTACATTTTTTCAAATATTGTGAATAAAATTTTTTATTACAGGTATTAACACATTCTGATCCTCTATAATCTAATTAAACTTCAAACATTTAGTAGTCTATGCCGAATGACATAAAACTATTTCGCCAGAGCACTTCTTGAATGCTCTTGACTTTGTTATATCACCGGTTTTAAAATTAAAGGCAGTGTTTAATAAAAGAAAAGATAACGAAAAAAGAACAACGTGTTAATATGAATGTAAAGGTAAATGTATTATTAACTGTATCTTTCCAAGCCTGGAAAGTTCTAGCTGTTTCGCCAACTGTATATAAGCAGATGTAATATTTTGTTCTCGGAATAAAGTCTGGATTTGAGATTAGTGAGGTTTGTCTTCATTCGACTTCAGCGAATATAACCAATCGATTATCCACGATGACGCGGCAATATTATTCTATTGAAAAAACTTGAAAGAATTTTAAATTATTCTTACAGGAAAAAACTAGAAAAATAGACTAGTTTAATGTGGATCTTTAAGGGTAAAATGTTGTAATAAAGAGGCATGCCATTATGTCTCTTTATTTTTCATCGATCTTTTGAGTAAGTCTTCTATGAGCCACTCTGCCGTATTACTTATAAACGATCTCCTACTTACAGTCTAAAACTACTTAATAATGGTATAAAAATAGAGAATAGAATGTATTTATGAATTAGAACGCCTGTATGGTGTTCTGAATCTAAATAAATATTCAATATTTGTATCTGAATAATGTTTCCACCTGCTTGCATGATCTTCTTACTTTCCCTAATATAGAAAGTCGAATAATAAAACAAAAGATATAAAGTCGTATTTTCAGGGTTAATGAACTAGTCCTTAACCCTCTCATACCGAGTGAGGCTGTCTAGAAATTTTCCCTTAACTATGACAAAGGCCGGTCGACTTCTTTTGAGGGGAGAGGATTTTCTCAGATCGCTTAGGAGATAAGCGCGGTAGGGAGTCCAATTATCCTTGCCCACCACAGCCCATTTCCCTACACCTTAAGGGAAGGTTATAGCAGGAGGTGGGAGTGGGGATAAGGATCACCCAAGTTGGGCGAGTCCAATTCATGTCGCTTCCTCCCAAAAAGGTCCGGTTTTAAAGGGTATAGAAGAAAAAAGTCGTCTAGGTATTAAAGAGTTAATGGCGACTGTCCTTCTGTAAGTGATTCTACCATATTTCTTATAAGCGATCCCCTACTTACATTCTATAACTACTGAATAATGGTACAAAATTAGAGAAAGGAATTTGTAAGAGAATGCATTTGCCAATATAATTGACAGCGTTCAAACCTGTCATCTGCAAGGAAACAATTTAAAATGTCAAAGAATTTCGGAAGTAAATGGTTAAAAAATGTGGTAACATAGTCTTTTTTGCATTCTGAAAGCAAACAAAAAAATCCAATGATCAAGTCTCAATTTTCTCAATGAAACTTCCATGCACTTGCCCAATTGTTAACAGACACTCTCACTTTTTTCTATACTAGAAACAATTTAGAACTTGTAAAACCAGAATAAAAAAAAAAGTGTTTTCGGGTCAAAATTTCAAATGTTCCTACTTCAGTGGTTTTCTCTGTTTTCATAGAGAATAGATAGTATGTCTGTAACTTAGCATATAATTCGATATTTTTTTCTGCTACAAGTATTTATTTACTTACAAGTAAGGATACTCCCTTCTTAATTTCTTCGAATCGAGACTAAGCAGAAAGAAAATAATTATATATTACATGTATTGTAGTAAAATTAATCATATAGTGAACAAATTTATTTTCCACAGCTATGGAGAAAATTTGAATAAATAATGGAAAGTAATATAAAACATTTTTTTCTTCAGTTTTCACAATTTAAATTTCTAAAATGATCCGTTTTATCTAACTGGTATCACTGGGCATTGTAAGGTAAGCGGTTCCACCTTTGAGTTCAGGAAAAATGAAAATGGCAGCTAATGTCAAATTTATTTTGACAGATATTTGATTAAAAAATTTTTGTTTAACTGTGTTCAACACTTCGATCTTACAATATACAACTCCATAATCTCATTTTTAGTTGCGATTTGGTTATGTTATTACGAATGTTATTTTTTTTTTCATTGAGACGTTACTTTAAAATTTAAAAGTTAAATCTTTTTGAGATCTAAAGGAAAAGCATGCAAAATTCATAAGATTCTGAGGTAAGTACTGTGAAAAAATTGTCATTGGATAGAAAATTTGAAATTTTTTATAAACTGTATTATCTATAAGCCTATTTTAAATACATCAACAAAGTATTCTTTAATAAAAAAACATAAGTTGATATTTTCTTAAAATACGTATTATGTCAAGTACTTGAAAAATAAAAATCCGAGAAACATGCCATTTTTAAGTCAAGAAAAAGGAAATTATGAAGAATGTGTTCCTTACCTCACTGAAAAGTGGTTCAGTGGTATCCATCTTGTTCACTCTAATAATCATCTGCTTAACACCCCAAGTCTAAGCCAACAAGAAATGTTCTCTGGTTCGGCCGTTCTTAGATATACCAGCCTCAATTTCACCAGTTCCTCCTGCTACAATCAATACAGCAACTTCGGCCAGAACAAAAGAAAGATAAAATTTATTATTATTTTATAATTATTTAATTATATTTTATCATAATTAAATTTGAAGTTTCCTGAGAAAAAACAATCTTCAAGGGAAAGAATAATACTAAATATAATGTGGTTTTAACATTTCCGCCATTTTGGGACATTGGTATTTCGGAAATGTATTAACTTAGAAAAAACTATAACTTAATTAATTATAACTTAAATTCAAGAATTATTGTTATGAAATAGCCAATACGAATGCAGTGCTTGCCAACTCTAAACATTGAACATTTAGGAATTAACCTACTGTCTAAGTATTTCCATATAATTTTCTAAATGTTGTAGATGCAACACAATGCTGTCGATAGAATGTGTATTGAAGAAAGACATCAATTTATTTACACAATACTTTCAAAATATCCTTTTTTAGATTTAAAGATTTTTCTGAAGTTTATTTCACTGATTAACTCCAAGTAAAGAGGTCACCATAGAATTGAAAAACTCCGGATATTTGTCTTCATTTTCTTAAACAATTACTGTAAGAAAAACTTAATACTTTCTTTTCCTCAACGAATTCTGAAACTTTTTTCTTGGCTTGGATATAAAAGAAATTGTGACTTTTATTGAATGTCCAAACTTTTATGAGTTGGGATGTAATAGGATTGAATGAAGCACTAATTTTCGACGATATTTTAGAGATAAGGAGACAACATAAGAAAATATTTAATGTGTTAGAATTAAATTAATCTTGAGTCTTCTATTGCTTACTTAATCTTTTATTGGCAGCAATTAAATCCAGTTTTTTATTAATGCAACTTATTATCTGATAAAACTTGACGAAACACATCAGTATTAAAATATAATAGTTATTTTATAATTTAGTTTGAAACTATTAAAGCATTTGAAAGAAGAAAAAATCCAAATTTCAAAAAAGAGGAGAGGAAGAGGCAAAATCACGTTTCAGCTGATAACTTCTAAGCAACTGCAGCTATCGAAAAAGTTTAAAAGCAAAAATTGTTCGCTATGATAATGCAATAATTCGCCTAATTTAAATTTTCTTTCTATTTTCAATTGTAAAGGATTTATGGGGAAATGAAAATTTCAACCACCCCTTTGAGCTAGATAGCCCATCTACGAACTCGAACGACATTTTCACTATCCTTACAACATATCCGACGCTGATTAAATTTCAATAAAAATTATTTTAGTTATCGTGTTTACAAGATAACATGGAAAAAAGCGTTATACACACACACACACACACATTTATATAGTGCGCAAGTGCTTGTGAAAGATGGTAATTGTTAGGAAAAGGATAAATTAATCATAATATATTGTATTTACCTTTTCTCGGTTTTTCCTGACCTCAAGTTTTCAAATGTACGCGATAAACGCCTACATAAACAAAAGCGTAGTTCGCTTCTGTTCATTCCCGAGAAATTGTTTTTATTAATCATTAAACACATTTCTCTTAATCTATAAACATATCAGTATTATAAATAATAAATTAAAGTTCATAATCTCGTGCTGTATTAGTTTTGTGCAAGATTAAATTATTTTTAGATGCGATCATCTAATTAGCATGAGATTCCAATATTTATGATTCCGAGTCGTAACTACCACATTGTATGCAAATGATTATGCAAATCTTTCTCACGTGATCGCCAGAGATTGTATAAAAGCGGTTGCAAGCATTTTGTTTTGCTTTTTCTCTCTCTTTGCTTTCGCTCTCTGGCTGATTCACGCTACTGTTGCTCAAATGAGCATGTAAATATTTTTCTATTTTTAAAGTTGTAATAGTAACTTTGTGCTTTTATATATTTTTTTGCACTTAAAGTAATAAATGCCGTTAGCCGTAAATATTGTTGATTCTGATTTTAATCAACTAAAAGTTGCTGCATTAAAAGTCATATTAGTATTCGATTAGATTTAAAGGCCACTGCGTGATTATAGAATTTTTTTGAAGTAAAAATTCAGCCGAAGTTTTACGTAATATTTTTCAAAGAGATAGAAATCTCATTAGTAATATTTAGCATTTAGATTATTAAACTAAACTTAGGATACACTCTTGCCTTCGCCCTTCACCCACACACCCTGTGTGTTCGGATTTCAATTTTAAAAAAGCATGGTAACCCTAGATTTACGGGATATTCATATAAATTTTAAAACTATTTATGGCAGCAGATTTTTCCGGTTTTTCTGAACGTGAACTTTAATGTGGTAACGAAGATTAGTAACAATATAAATTCAAAATACAGAAAAAAATTATTTTTTTCTCTAAGATGTATTGATAACTCGTTATGAAAATAATAGCTACGGTATTCTAGCAGCAACGGTAATCAGCAATCTAGGTTCCTTTTTGATACCCAGTAATTATTTAAAGTATTAATAATAAATATAAAAAACTTTTAAAAAACGCTTTTACCAATGCATTGAAATAGAAAATAATAATTTTTTCCCAAAAATCTTGAGGTCAAAAGAAAAATCGTAAAAGCGTGAGGCTCTGGTTTTATATCTTTCTCCTATTGTTTTCAGCGCCTCGCGCTTTTATGATTTTTGTTTTGACCTCCAGATTTTTGAGAAAAGAGAGAGAGAGATTTTTGAGTTTTTTTCTTTTTGGTAAAAGCGTTTTTTTATATTCATTATTTTCTAGTTTTTAGACTTTAATTTATGTCATAATTCAGCATTATAAATATTTTGAGATTTTGAATCTGTTTTCCATAAACTAATTTCAACAATTATTTTATTGAAAAGAGCTCTAAAATTACTACAATATTGCACTGTCATCAAGACCCATTGAATTTACAAAATTTTATAACTCTATTGCATTAAGAAGTGAGTGAAAATTCGATCACAAAATTCTGAACTTACAAAAAATATTTCGAACTTAAATCCGTTTTTCTTCAACTAATTCCAGCAATAATTTCTTTAAAAAGATCTTAATAGGATACACTTATTTCTATTTTATTGAAACATTTAAATTACTGTGTAAAGTATTTTAGTTCTCAGAAATACTATCGATGGCGCCACTGAAACCTACCGAGTGCAAAAGTAATTTTGAGAATTTTTTTTAAAAAATTGACAATTGAGAGCTTTAAAATTATTAAAATATTACGTTGTCATTAAGAACAATAAGTCTACAAAATTTCAGAACTCTAGTGCATTAAGAAATGATTGAACAATCGATCACAGAATTCCAACCTTACATGCATACAAACATGAAACATTTAGAACTTATTAAAAGCGTTTAAAAACATGCTGTTATATGACAAAGCACGTTACTAAATGCCTTTTAGTTTTCTCAGGTCACTGAATGATCACCAACTATTAAGACGCATAAATATCAGCAAAAATACCACTGCTCTTTTATATGTCAGCACGATTTTCCTACACAATTATTCAGCCTTACAACTCTTATCCATTAGGGCTGCAGAACCGTAGAACACTCTGAAGTTATTTTTAAATTTGTATTTTCGTCTGTATTCTTTTTTGTTTCTTTTTCCACTTTGAGAGTTCAACGAAACAGACAAAAAAGTAATAAACGTAAAAGGAAGATGGAAATTCAAACAACAGGTAAGAGAGACACAGGCTAGAGTTATGAATATATTTGCCCCTCAAAAGAATCAAAATTCGCTCACTGAACACTGCTGAGCGATGATTCGGGAGAAAAAAGTAACCCTTTTTCCCTTTGCATTTAGAAGCATTAGAGCTGCAGACATTACAGTTCGGGTTTGCCTTCGCTTCCTCGTTTGACTTTTCTTCGCTTTCTCTTCTGGCCTGTTTATGGGTTTCTGTTTCACTTCATGTTGCCTCGACATAAATGTGTCCTTTTCTATTGTTAAAAATCACTATTTGAAGACGAGCATGTCGATTTCCATAACATTATTCAGCTACATTTTTATAAGGAAGTATCAATCATTATTATTAGGGGCTTCTAAGAAAAGCCGAATGTTGCAGACCTTCAAAAAAAGAAAGAAAATCATATTTTCGAAGCTTTCGCTGCGCGAAAGATTGAACCGAAAATCTAGGTTGCATTAAGCCGGGCTGTTCAAAAACTCAGTACCAGCAAAAACTTTTGCACCGCTGCTTGTTTCTAAGCTGCTTATAACCTTTCATGTATACCTTGCCGCTGTGAGTCTCTGCATTTTAACCACGACTTATGTTCCACCCTTCCCCTTTAGTATACTGTGAGCTTAGAGCCCAGTGATTTTCTGAAAAATTCTTGATTCACTCGCATCGCTTATAAAACTTCGGGTTTTAATGTTTTATGTTCTCAGTTTTTTTATCTTATTATTTATTAATTTTGTTGTTGTGGTGGTAATTTTGGGGTTTCATTGATTTTTCTGTATTTCTGTATAGAGATTTTAACTTTTACTATTAACGTTTTGGCTGATTTTATTTTTAGTGGTGACGGACTGTTGTTGTCTTAATTATCCTTTTTTTATTTTTAAGACTTTTAAAATTTAAAATAAAAACTTTTGAAAGAACGAAGAGAGGAGTGTATACTACCTATATTCCAAGGGAATGGATGTTAGCTGGATGCAAAATCAAAATTTGAGCACGGGATCCAAAACTTAGTAAAATAAATAAATTGAGAGATGACTTAGAAGTCCACATTCTTCTTTTTCAAACCAGGGCCTCTCGTAGTCTGGGTACTTACATTGACGCTGGTACAAAGGTAACTGGAACTAAATTTCGATATGAGCTGAGGAAGAGATTTAAACATACAAAGAAATACATTATACACTAACTAAAAGATTAAATAAGGTTAGCCACGACTGATTGTACCTTCCTATTAAGTTTGGTTATATATTTAGATTGCTTAAAAATAGTATTTTAAATGTGTATAGTGACTGTTGCCTGTTTAAATTTAACTACCGATCTTCCTTGCCCTGGACAATTTTTATTTGTAATATTTTTAATCTTTATTTTAAGCACGGCTTCCCTATTTAATATTATACTTGCGCAGAGGATTTATAGTTATGGTCTCCGCACAATAGACAAGTCGATCACTTGCTATCATTTATCTCTATCCATGTGTTTCGGTCGAGCAACAGTAGACCCAGTTCTTCATATTTTAATTCACCGCGAGTGTTCGGAGTGGTGCTTTCAAATCTTTTCTCTAAATTACCACTATTTTATAAAAAAATAACAATATATATAAATTTTTATTTCTGGATTAACATACAAATTAAATTTTTTTTAGATGATTTCTTTTATAAACCACTGCATTTATTTATAAAAGCGGTGTAAAAAAGTAAAATCAACCATAGATTCGGTTCTCTTTGAAAGAATTTGCAATTTCAATGCTTATTTCATAAGCGGTTGCACTCGGTGGACAGGAAAGGAGTTTACTTCTGATGTAAAGACGACACATAATCAAGTGCGAATTCCACAAATGCTTTCGTGACAATGTGTGATTTCATTCAACAAATGCTACTGAATTTTTGAAGTTCAATTCGATTATTCGGGATTCATCGAGATCAGTGAGTTTTATTACCTGTTACGAAAGTTTCATTAACCACGAAAAAGAATGTAACAAGCAATATATTTTTCAATGGCAATTCCTGTGGCTTTTTTAATATTTATTCCTTCGGATAAATTCTGCTTCTTATGCAGTTCTTAGGGATTTTTAAATCTCTGTAATTCGATAGATTGTTTGAGGGATTAATTTCACTCCTGAAAAAAATTTTAAAACAGTATGTCATTATCTCTTTGGCTACTACTTTGATTTAACGTGTGTCATATGTTTTATTAAGTGTTATGTAAATATTTCACAAATTTTAATAATATTTTATCCATTCACTGCCATTCTATGCTAATTTACAACTGGAACGGCAAAAAATAAAATAAGCGATTCTACACGATTTTTCGATATTACGACACGAATTTTTGACAAATTCAGTTGATTTAGGTTCTGAGGATAAGTTACTGACATTCGCTTCTGCGTCTGATGATGTAGGTACACTTTCTTTCTTTATAATTTTCAATTAACAAATATCAATATCTGCACTTCTTCTATTGGATGTTAACTGTTTACTGGGTCTTATCAGCAATTATTCAGTTTTTTAAATGATTATCATAAAAGTTTGACAAAAATGTTTCAGATTCGAGCACAGTTCTTGTGCATATTTATTTTACATTTCATAAAAGTGTCTTCATTTTTTTTGGCTTTTTAATTACAACATAAAATTTCAACATTTATGAGGTTAGTTTAGTTTAGTTATAATACCTTCCTGTTTTGGAGCAACATGGGGCCTATTCTTCACCGATTATGAAAGAATTCGTGATAGTTGACGTAGGAATTTTGCAGTTGTCTTTCAAATTCTACTGTATATTTAATTTAATTATTGTTCTATTCTGTGAATAATTATGCCTGTTTAGTATAAGCCTGTGACTTTAATTAGAGCTAATACTTTTTTTACAAAAGTCTCTCATATGAGAGAATAATTCATTTCTTGTTCACCATATTTTTCCAAGATATTTTACGATATCTCCACGTTGTTGCTACAATTTATATTCTGAATGCCAAACAACATCGTAAAGATATCGCATGAATATTGTAAAGCATTACGTTTAATAGGGTAATTTACAAAACAGATTGAAGAAAGAAAAGCAAAATTTTTGCCAAATGAAAAAATAATTAAATAAATAAATTTTTTTTAAAGAATATTTCTTAGAGCTAAAAACTTTCAAAATAATTGGTAAAAGTCTTTTAAAGAATTTCCACTATTTCACTAACGAAAATATATTTAGGAAATAAAGTAGATATTAACTTTATAAGAAAACTTCTGTGTTCTAGAATTCATACATTTACGTGAAATGATAGGTTGAAAAATACTAAATGGAACATATACCGTAAAGCGGGGTTACTTTGCACCGATTTTCATGACTTCTGACAGAATATTCGAAATTATTTGCTTGTATTTCTCTAAAAGAAAGGCGATTCAAATTTTTTCCTCATTGAGGGATTATTAGAGAAACATTTTGTAGAAAAATTTGAATCTTAGAGTGATTTAATAATTAATTATGATTTTTCTAAATTTCGATGCAAAGTTACCTCATAGGTGGGAATTATTTGCATTGGTTTATGTTTTTTAGTATATTACATAAAACTAATTATATGGATGCAATTCTAGATATATTTATTGAACACCTGGTTGGAAATATACAAGAAAAATAAATATAATCTATACTTAATTATAATTAACAATTTTATGTCATTGTATTCGGTCAAATCAGGATGGCATTTTAGAAATCGTTTCATCCAATTATTGTCGTGTGTGTTATTACTATATCTAGGTATTACCGCACCTTCTGAGTAAGATAAGCGTTTATTATCATTTTAAGATCTATATGATTAAAAGGAAAACTAAAGTCACTGAATTAGACTACACATTGCAACGATATTTTCCTTCTCATTGGTGAAAACCAGGGTATTTCCATGTTTATTTATATGAATTAGCTTTCTTTTATAACAAACTGTTCACTTGGGATACCAAAAAAAGTTTCTGACTTTTTAAAAATACCCTAAACTTTTGAAATCGTGTTAAATAAAGCTTCTAAAATCTCTGGAGAGAACTCCATATACTTACAAGTCCCTTACTTCCTTTTAAACACACTGGGCATATCTGAAGCTTAAGCAAACATTATTCTTATTATAATTTAATTCAAAATAAATTAAAAAACCAACTGGGGTTGCTGTTTATCACAAATTTCCGTGGTGCAAAGAATCCCCCCTTTTCGGTGCAAAGTTACCCCAGCATAGAAAAAAATTAATTGTAACTTAGCAAACAAATATAATTGGCATTAAAATGAACAAAATGAAAGCGAGGCTCATTATCTTTGACATTTAAAAGCACTTGCCTTCAGAAATGCCATGCTTTCCTCAAAAGAAACAGATTTTTCATCACTAAAATTTTCTCTAAAATATTAGCTCAGTCTTATCCTTCTGAAACGTTCTGAATGATTGTTATATACGTTTTAGGATAATAGGTGATAATTTGTGCATGAATTTGAAAACATAGTTATTGTAAAATTCCCACTGTACATTTAATTTTATAATTGATCTAATTTGTTAGTAAACATGACTTTTAGTAAATACCTAAGATTTTAAGTAGAGCATTTGCCATTTCATTTTTTAATCAAGAATTGTATCTTATAAACGAACAAAATGTATTAATTTCTTGTTTAATTTGAAGAAATTAAAGAATGGAAATCCTCCTTTTTTCCCGAATTGAAATATATATATATATATAACATGTCTTTTTAAAAACTTTCATTATTTGACTTTCTAAAAAATATTCGGGAAAGAAAGTAAATATTAGCTGGAAAAAAACCCTTCTGTGTTCCAAAGTTTTCCATACATTTATATGAATTGACTGCTTGAAAAAATAATAAATGCAATAGATCTATTTTAATTTGTTATCGTAAATTTTAAAAAAAAGCCTCTAGAACTTGTTTTCAAATAATCGTTAGGGTTAATTGCGCAGAACATCACAATTGCAATCACTAATGAACCCCAGCTAGGGAAAAGCTCTCGTTTCAAGGCAGAGTATCGTGAATATGTCTCCGTGCTTTCTGATGATCACTGTTGTGAACGTTATCAAACAAGCAAAATTTCTCATATGCGTCTTTCTTTCTGCTGTTAATAGACAAACAGCAGAGAATTTGAAAAAAAGTCAGTCGGACAGAATTTCGCGTGCATTAACTGTTTAGTTTTGTGGGCTCCATAGTGGTCTAATGGTGTGTCGGGAAAGCAAAAAATTATGACGGTTTTCGTGGTATTTTTAAGCGTTTATAGTTTCGCAACCAAATAGCATAGAGAGTTAGGTCTAGTTCCATTTAACAGAGAAAGAATGACGTTGAAGATTGCAAAAATAATTCTAGAATTTGGAATTAAGGTTTAGCCACAATCGAGTTGCAAATTTGGTGAAAATCACGAAGAATTTTGATGACGTCACAGCAACCTCTACTCGCGCACGCAGACTATCCAAGTACATTTGGCAATTCATTCATCGATCTTAAGTTCACGCGAAATATTACTGAAGAATTGTTGAATTACGTCGAATTTCGAGATAAAGTTAAACGTTTATAGCTCCGCAACCAAATAACATTGAGAGTTGGTTCTAGTTTTATTTAACATAGAAAGGTAGGCGTTGAAGATTCCAAAAACAATTTTAGAATTTGTACTTATGGTTTACTCATAGTTGAGTTTCAAATTTGGTGAAAATCACGAAGAATTTTGATGACTTCACAGCGATTGTGAGCGGTATATTAACTGGATATTTACAGATTAATAATTAATTCATTTCAGATTAATTAATTCATTCAGATTAATTCATTTAAAAGAGGAAGGTCAGAGAGCATAGGTCAAAGTCACATAGAGCTACTTTATTCACGGAAAGTCACAGTTGAGTAATTGATTAATTAACTGTCCTTAATTAATTATTATTAACAATTATTGATTAAATTGAGCTGTCCTTTCCATCTATTTAATTGAGTTGAGTTGGTTTTAGTTTCATTTAACAGAGAAAGGTCAGAGAGCATAGGTCATAGGTCAGTCACATAGAACTACTTTAGTCACATAGAACAAATTTAGTGACAGAAAGTCAACGCTGAGTAAGGTAAGTAAATCTACGCCCCTCAATCTCAGCGGCCGTTTCGTAGAGACAGCCTCTAGTCGATTTCTTGTTCTTTTGAAAATCAAATATACCTTACGAATTCTTTAATTTTGTCTTGCAAATTTATTATTTTCGACAATTCAAAGTTTTTAGAATTCTTATAGAAGGTAAGAATCATAAAATAGGTATGTGACCGCATAATTTTAAGTATTGTTTCGAATATAACTATTAAAGAAAACTGTCTTTAAATTAATTCAGGCTCTATTTCACTTTCTGATACGATAATTTAAATTTCATTCAAGTTTGGGGACAAGGACGGATGCGGAGGGTGCACCTAGTGCCAGCGCACAAGGCCCCTCCTTTCTAAAGGCCTGCATACCTGAATGGCTTTTCAATATGAAAATGGTTTCCTTATCTTATTTTTCTATTTTGTCTTAACCCATATAATCATACAATTCTAATAATATCATGCAATTTGCGCACATTTCACGTCCACATCATATTCGGGTATTTTGCATCTCACTACACTTCCAAGATGGTAGCGCCAAGTACATAGTGAGAAAAGTAAAAACCTTTTGTTTCACTGTCCTTGTGCTGTAAGGGTTGATCGTACATTATACACCTTCATCCCTAAGTATGAAGAAAAATAAAAGATTGTCATTTAGAAGGAAAACAAGTTTGTAATGTAATTTATTATTGAAACTTACTGAATAATATATTTAATTGTTACTTGTTATAATCATGCTACTAAAAAGTGAATTTAGTATTTTTTTAAATATTTCTTTAAGATAATTTCGCAGCATTGTATGTAGAGAAAGGGACCCAGGAAGAACGTATATGTGTGCCTCTGATAAATTGAAGGGAAAAAAGAGATTACTTGTCGACAAACAAAGTAACTTCCTTGTAAAATATTTAAAACCCAAATACGTGCAACAAACTTAAGAAACGCGTAATTCACAAATCGTTTGGAAAACAAATGCCGTCAAAATGAAATTTCGCCGTACGACATTCTCGAAAACCATCATCATCATCATAAATCTCGCTCTCGTTTAAATGAAGAAGAATGCGATTATAAGGAAACAGAAGAACGGAAAGATAAATTAAGATGGAAAGGGAAAACATACAAAAGGTAGGATATTTATTTTTTGTTAGCGTCCAGTATAGAACAAGGTATATTATTCTAGGTATTGCTGCTTGGACAGAATCAAAAACCTGATGAATGACAAAATGTCGATTCAAGTTATCTGACCTGCGCTTTTAACTGTTAATTATTAGAATGACTATTATAGAAAATGACGAGACAAGAAAAATTTTCATTTCATTTTTCCTATACTATGAAAACAAGAAGTAGTAACACAGCTGGTTAATGCACATTTAAATAATAGAAGGTGCAGAGCTCTTGTTCTTCTCGGTCAGTGCTTTTATCTTGTTCAGGCTGTCCAATAAAGGATTCCCTCATTTTAAAATTAAAATCTCGACACCGGAGATCGGTAGAAGAATGAGGCCAATGGTATGTTAATTTGGAATGCCGTAGAAACTTGATACAGAATATTCAAAATTAATTACAGATGTTGTCAAGAGGTGGCGATGCACGCTGTAATTGTAACCATATTCCTTAAAAGAATGCTCTTAAGCATATAGCTACCAACCTTTGGAAAGTTACGCTTTTAAAACGTAAAGAGAGGTTTTGGAACAATTTGTCACCGCACTACAAACGTTACGAAATCGACCTGACACTTCGCGGTTAAAGCAAGAAGAGATCCGACCTCAGTATCCGAGTGGTTTTGCCTTTCCTCAGGAAGATTTCGAGAATAGATTCATCGCTTTGAAAAATTCAACATTTACTGGAACTGGCATGGATTAGCATCCATACTCGCGCGATCTTATTCCGTAAGTATTCTGTCTGAAATTTCACATAAGGATACTCTCTTCTGGAAATATCCTACAACATCAGCCCGCCCTACATGTGCGTCCATTTCCGTTAACCTACTACAGTGGGTGTCTGAAAATTTCATTCTATGTATGCAGCATTTCTGTGCGGTGAAATAATTAAATTTTGTAAGTTTATTAAAATTAAATTTCCAAAGCTTGCAGGCAGAGGACAGTTTATAACTTTCTACTTCGAATTGCAATAACAGTGTACACCGCCATTTCTCGGCATCATTAGTAAATAATTTTGAAACTTGAGCATCAGAATTTTGCGAATTTCAAAATAAACAAGCCATTGACTTTCCTCTCCTATCGATTTCTGTTACCTAGAAATTTAATTTTAAAATAGTGGGGTTCTTTCTGGGACACTCTGCATATAACTTTTGGAAAAATAGCACTACCTTTTTCTCCCTATATATATATATATGTTTTCAGAAAAAAAATGTATATGTTACAGCGAAAGTGTTATTCTTCGGCTAGAAAGAATGATAAATAAATAAATTGAATCTAGCTCTGGGATCAGAACTAGAAAATCACGGATTGAGTGTGATAACACGGAAAGATGCCGATCCAGACATTGCACTGCCATCTTTAAATCAAATTAGCTCTAGTTCTAACATTGTAATTGTGGCTTGTCATACAGATTTAATTGTATGAGAGCAGAATGCGGCGGTTATGAGGATGCGTAAAAATTCTAACCTCGTATGTAAATCGGTCATCATGCTAAATTATTTATTCCAAGAAAGAAAGTTTGCATGCATCTTTAGTTTGGTAAAGCTTCACATAATGCATATTGAAAATAGTATTCTAAAAAACAATCGTTAATTTAAAAATATAATAATAATTAGAGTTGGATATGAAAAAGAACAAAGTATGCGACGTGATAGTGGTGGGTGGTCTGTGATTTTGTAAATCACTTATCACTATGACATAAGGCCTTTAACTCATATTTTCTCATCGTCCTAAAAATAGTTTTGGTTTGGTTTGATGGAGTTTAATGGCGCAAAAACCATTTTTGATTATGCTGCGCCAAACATATGGTCTACGATAAAATCCTAGTATAGGAGTTCAGTTAAAAGCAGTGTCATACGGTATGAGGTGTCAATACATGAAGTCTATAAAAAGCTTGCAACAAGGAAAAATTGACCTAAAAACATGGTAAAAAATTAAAATCAAAGAGTAAAAACCAATCTTTCTTAAAAAAGTAAAAAGTTGTGGATGATGATCTTTGTGAAGGATGTCTCTAAGAGTGATACAGGACGAGTGGGAACAGCGGATGCGTTGAAGATTAAATTGCTGACATTCAATAAGAATGTGGAGAACAGTCATTTGGCATTGGCATGCTGTACAGAGAGGTGCGGGTTCCCCCAATAACAGATGCCTATGCGTGAATCGAGTGTGTCCTATTCTTAATCTGGTAAGAACTGTGTCGAGCTTTCTGATAGGTAAACTAGGCCAACAATCGATTGTTGGCCTAGTTCAAAAATAGGACAGCATATATAAACGGCCTTTATATAATTTTTTTGAATATTTTAATTCAAATTAAAAACAATTTATTATGCAAGAGTCATTTAGGTGTGTATTTGTCTTTATCGCAAGTTTAAATAAAGTTGAATATTTTTTATTACATTTTTAAACGGCGATTTTTGCAGATTTTTTTTACATTTTGAACACGCATGTTTTTTAATGTTTTGAGCTCCAAGAAAAACTATATACGATAACTTTGCATCCATTTTCTGTTGAGTAAAGCTGCAAATAATTCACAGTGAAAATATTATTGAAAGAACACGATTGTTAATATAATATAAGCATATTTAGAGTTGGATTCTAAAAAGAACTAAAAAGAACAAGGTATACAATGCGTTAGAGGGGGTTGGTGGCCCGTCAATCAATTATCGCATCACTTATGACATATGGCCTTTAATGCATATTTCCTCATCGACCTAAAAATATGATAGCATATATAAACGACCTTTATATAAATTCTTTTGAATATTTTAATTGAAATTGAAGATGATTTATTATTCAAAAGTCGTTTAGCTATTTATTTATATGTATTATAGCATTTGAAACAGCATTTCTTACTTCATGGAAGTTCAACCAGATATTTAGTGATAATAGTCTGAGCCAGCTGGATTTTTCAAAACATATAACAGCTGCCTAATTGTTATTTTCTATTCCAAGAAAATCACAAATAGGCAGCTGTTAATAGCACAGAAATGTGAGTGTTCAACATTTTATGCATATTTCCTAAAACTTTAAAAATGAACATATTGTAGTAAAAAGCTTAGAAAACCGACAAAGAAGGATCGAGCTAAAAATCTGTGTGGAGAAACAAACAACTGTCTGTAAACAATAATTAGTGTGTTGAATGTGGTAATAAATAATGAAATTATAACAAAATATATTTATTTACATTCAGCATAACCAATACTACTTTGGAAGTTACATAGAGACGATGATCACTAGTATCATTCTTGAATACGGATGTTCTTATAAGAATGTTCGTTTTCGTTTTCGCATTCGTCAGATGTGGAATTCTGGGATGTCAGAAGACATTCCTACCATCCAATGAAACACAATCAGACTGTTCTTGCAGCCAATAACATAGAAGGAACTAGAAAAGCTGATATTCTGATAGATTACACCACAAATGTAACTCTGGTCTACGCTTAAGATTATTTCTCCCAATCCACCGAAGTAAAAATGAATTACAATGGAATGTACCATTGTCCTATTTTTAGGACAGCCTGTATCGATAAGACTAAAAGATTTATAAGTTTTTTGATATTATGTGTATTCATAGGCTCAGAGATATACATACTTAAGTTTTTATTACAAAAATTAATTTTTCCAATGCTTATTACGATATGGGTAACAATTGACAGTTATGCAGTCTTGGGCTAGTAAGTAGGGGAAAATGGAATGTCCCTTAGTCAAAAGGGTTAAGGGGAACCGACCAAACAAAATCGGATTTAGCATTATGAATTCTACAAAAAATCCTTTTATATGGTTATATACCATATACTTACATTCTTGCTAAAACTAAATTAAAGATGTGCATTTGATAACAGCAATCGCAATTAATCTATTGTACATCTTTAAATGGATTTAATCACATTATAAATTCTTAATTCTACGATCATTCACACATTACGTGAAAAACTCTTCAATCCATAGTACAGAAAGTTGCATTAGTCGATAAGACAGAGCAGCTGCTTGAGAACGGGCAAAGCTTGAGGGAGATTTCTGGAGATATTTTGGAAACATTCTCATCTGGTTAAGGGAGTGAAAATCAGCTATATGCTAATTATTTCCCTTTGAAAACATTCTTTGTCTAAGTTAAGCAAAGATAATATGTTCGTTCGGCACATCTTTCAACAGGGTGCAAAACCAGTTTCGAAGACTTTTTGATAATGAAAATAATTAACAGATCCTTCAAGATGTAATAAATTTACCCCAGGCTACGGAAATATAATATTCTTCTAAATGTAGGCCGCAAGGAGCGGCATTTTACATCAATGATGGATTCTAGTTTGGCCAAGTACGCGATGAACTTGAAAGGAAAGATTGTTGCATGAAGTCCACAAAGATTTTCCCGATAGGCACGGCTACTAACAGCGCAGTGCCTCGTAAAGCTTCACAAGATCTTCGAGGAGTGTGTCTTTGCTTTGCATGTGTACGTGGTTCCTGGTATATCTTTTATGACAAGTGCATTTTTCTTATCTTCCGTTAGATGAGCAAACAGGCTTTTAATTTAACCAGCTGAAACTAGAAATTCGTCAGTAGATATGGGAGAATTCTCTTTTCTCGTGTCTTTTCCCTTAGCTCATCCCACTGTGTGGTTACGCTGATGACTTTCGCTTATTTTCGCATCATTATTTATAGGTCGGTTGCTGCCAAGATCTTCCTCAAAGGTTTTTCCCGTTTGAACAAACCTCGTTTATCTCAAATTTAAGAAAATGGGAGAACTCTATAATTGATCGCATGTGGCCCGTCGCAATTTAGTGTACTTTACAACTGACTCCTCTTTTCTATTGTACTTAAATTCTTTGGGCGAGTGTTCGGCCGTATACAATATACATGTGGGTTAAAACCGACACTCTTTAGATATTTGGTTTCTCACATGGCAGTTGCAACATTCGTTAATTACCTAATTGAAATTCTTTTCAATTCTGTCCATGATGTAAAAAAGCCTTTTCTGCTTGTAAATGTCCTGAATATTTTCAGTGCGGAACAAATGCATTTAGAAAATGACGAGCGTTCGTGAGTTCTAAATTTCCTTAGTTGATTTATTTCGCCTACCCTGAAATTTATATTTGTAAGCATTTCCTTGATCTTTTCAATATTCGTATCATTTGGAAGACATTTGATCACTCCTTTAATCGGCCTTTCAGCAAATATTCTTTTTATTATCTACGATATTATTTTTACCTGCTACACCGACCGTAATCCTTACTTTTGTCGTGGGAATCATTTTGATTGTCTTTGTCCTATATTTTGTTAGGGGCAGCCCTCTTTATCCTTCTAATTTATTTATCACTGTTTAGGATACTACAGATGAGTCGTTTTTTGCTAACTATCATTGCATAAAATATAACCAAAACATAACCATGATAATCGTTATTCAAGTGCATTATCTTAATTACAACTACTTTTAGAGTAAAATATTATATATATACCTTTACATTCATAGTAACTTAATTTTTCCTTTTCGTTTTCATTATCTTTTCTTTTATTAAACACTGTCTTTAATTTTAATAAGCGGCGATATAACAAAATCAAGAGCATTCAAGAAGTGCTTTGGCGAAATATTTTTATGTTATTCGGCATAGGCTACTAAATTTTTGTATTTTAATTAGATTATAGAGGATCAGAATGTTTTCATACCTGTAATAAAAACTTTTATTCACAACATTTGAAAAAATGTAACAAACAATATGTTTTTGTTTCGCAATTCTTTGACCATTTTAATCTATTTTCCTACGGAAAAATTCGGATATCTTACGCAAAACTTAGGAATTTTTCAAGCTCTTCAATTCAATTGATATTTTTAGGGAAAATATTCAAATTTAAATATTCAAAAATTGTATTTAAAAGAATATGATATTATCTCTTTGGCTATAAATTTGATTTAAAAGATGTCATATATCAATTTAGGGTTTGTAAAGTATTAATATTACTCGAATTCTTCTAATTTTGACTCTATAAATATATTCGTTAAAATAATTTGTTGACTTTAATTTCTTCTTAAACTGGAGCTGTATATAATAAAATAATTATTCGTACTTAGAGTTTAGATAGCAAGATAATATTTCTTGACAATTTCAATAGATTAGGTTTTGAGGATTTGTTTCCTGATGTAGGTTTGTTTTCTTTTCGCATTCTTTTTTTTATAATTTTCAGTTAACCAATATGTTTCTACTAATCTTTTGTTGGATCTTAAGAGTGTACCCAGATTTTCTTTATTATTTGAAAACTTATTATAAAATTTTGTCTATAAATTTTAATATACCAACTAACCGTAAAGACAAAAGGCTTATTTGTATATTCGATTCTTAGCTTCAAAAAAAGTTTGTTTGAGCTAAACTAGTGTCTTATTACAAAAATAAACTTATTCAGATAAAGTTTCTCACACTTATTTTAATTTTTATATACAATACTTAATTTCAACTGATATGAGGTTAGTTTAGTTCAGTTCAATTAACTTCCCTTTTTAAGTAACATGAATTCTTTTTTCAACTATTATGAAAGAATTCGTGATATTCTGTCCAGAAATTTAATATTATAGTTATTTTAAAGATCCTACTGTATATTTTATTTAGTTATTGCTCTATTTTGTTATCAATTATGCATGTTTAGTAAAAGCATGAAGAATTTGCCATTGTTTAAACAGTATTTTATCGTATTAGTGAATAAAATATTTTAATTTCTTGTTTAATTTGCAAAACAAAATGAAGAATGGCGTATCAGTATAAGGGAAAATTAAAGGAATATAAAATATTAAATAGTTCAGAGTTAAGTAGCATTAAAATGAAAAATAAGCTGAAACCAGTTGTAACAAAATACTATTTTTAATTTGTCAGCAAATGTTGCAATGTTAACGTTGGAGGAATTTGGAATATTTTTGGAATATCACTCTAACTATTTTAAAAGGTTTAACAGAATTTTGGAGAATTATATAATATAAACCAGAATTACTATACAAGAAATTTACAAAATCATTATTAAACTTAAGATGAACAGTTTGAACTCGTCGTCCTTCCATTTGTTCTTATATGAAATCTATCTTTTCTCAGTTTTATATTTTCGAGTACTACAGTAAATATCCAATTATATGTTTGGGGATTAAGTTGTTTCAAATTATTCTCAATTTTCTAGAATAATGGAAATCCAATCGATCACCTGTAAGAAAAAGCAAAATAATATTGCGTTCAATATTAAGGCAATTTCTTAATGAATAACTCATAATTTGAAAAATGTAACATTTTTAGCACTCTGGTGAAAACTTCGAGATTGTGTTTCTTTTTCAAAATATACCTTTCGATATAACAAAAGACACAGTGTTTAAAAAAGGGGGGAAGCCCTCTTTATTAGTTTGAATAACATCTAGATAGAATTATTTCTCACTTATTACGTATTCCTTTAGCTGAACGTTCTGGACTAAACGTGTTTTCATCAAATATAATCAAACATATATATTACATAGCTAGGTATATTTTTTTATTCAAATATACCACTATTTTTAATAAAAATAATGACATATATAAACTAAGATTGTTTGCATCACCCGACTGGTTTATCTTTAGTAGTATCCTTAATAAAAAGCTGCTTTTAATCATAAAAGCGGTTTAATAAAGAAAAATCAAAGACAGTGAGACAACATATTTCTTTCTGAAATGAACTGAGACTTCTACGTTTATCTGTTGCGCGATTGCAACTCCACTCTACGGGCTGCAAAGGAACTTATTATTCAATCTAATCAACTGTGAATTCCACGAGTGTTACAGCGGCTAGGTACTATATCATTCAGCGAAGGCTCGTAATTGTTTGAAGATGAATTAGATTAATCAAGATTCCTCGACATTAGAAAATTAGAATGCTTCTTATGATTATATTACTAAGTGTTTTGAAAAAAATGTAACAAACACTATAGTTTTGCTTCGCAATTCCTGTGTCCTTTTTAAACTATTATCCTACGAAAAAATTCTGTAATCTTATGAAATAACTCTATAAATTTTTAAAACTGCGTGATTCTAAACATTTTTCTAAAAATATTTCCCTCGTGAAAAAAAGGATTCAAAACTACATACCATTATTTCTTTCACTACTACTTTGATTTGACGTATGTTACGCCTATGCTATGCTCTATTTAGTGCTGTATAAAATATTAATATTTCTAAAATTCAAATGACTTTGTCTCCAAGAATATAATCACATGCATTCTGTGTTAATTTAAATCTGGCGCTGTAAATAAAAAAATAATTAATTTTAATTCAATTTTAGATAGCAAGATAAAAAAAATTTCAATGGATTTAGATTTTGAGGATCTCTTTTCTGATGGAATTTGCTTCTGTGCCTTCTGATGTAGATTTGCTTTCTTTTTTTATAATTTTAAGTAAACCGCTATCTTTCTACAATTTTTTTATTCGATTTTATTGGGTTTTCAACGGAAAACTGTTTTTACAATTACCAGTTATTTGAATATTTTCTTAAATTTTGAATTATTATTTTCTTTAAAGTTATTTCAATTATTTTAAGTAATGTTTGAATATTGAAATTCGCGCCATCATCGGTAAAAGAAAATTAAAATAATATTGAAAGTTCAACATAACGCCACTTTGAATGAATAATCAAAAAATTTAAAGAAGAAAATATAATAACAATATTTATTATCTAGTAAACACTTCAAATTCTTGCGCCTTTTCAGATTCCAAAATCACAAGGTTGAACATAAGTAAATAAACAATTCTATATTTATATCCGGCAACTTGTTTAAAAGTGCGTTACCCAATTACGGAGTCGTAATTTTGAACCAGGAGTTTAGATTAAGACAGATATATTCAATTGGTTTTCACCAGACTGGTATTTTAAAAAAATATTACCTCTTTTATTGTTTTACAATTGAACGACATATATACTGAATACCTGGTTCCTCATTTCAGCACATTAATCCGTGCTTAATAAATGGACACAGGCATACATCTTCAGGCTGGAAGGGCAAGTTTGAATCTAAATACAATACAAACAGATCGATGAAATGGTGTTGTAATGAAGTGGTGAAGGCAACTTCATGATACGATTCAAGCAACACCAAGATATTCTTGTTGGGGAAACCTTTGGCCGATCAAGAAGTCTTAGGGGTATAAAATCGAAAATTGAAGATAAATTCTAGTTTAGTTATATTAACGTCACGTTTCGAAGAAATGACAGAATATTTCGACATTTCCTTCTGAATTTTGAATCGATGGCATATGAGGACGATTTGACGCTCAACCTATAAGCACAAGATGCTCTACAATATTCATAAGGATATCTTTACGCTGGCAAAGTGGCATTCAGAATAATGTTGCAACATTCTGAGATATCGTAAAATATATTGTGCTAATAGGGAAGTCCAAACTTCCCAAAAAGCCACACCAGCGGGACGTGACGTTTCACCCTTACAAGTATGATTTAAGGATGTATAGTCATACATGATCAGGAGCAAACTTCTATGTTAGTTGAAATCGAACGGATTTGAAATAGAATATTCGAATGATACAAATTATTTATCTTTCAATTTATTACATATCATATGCGTTTCCAAACTTCAGTGATATTTATGTCACCCGGACGTGGTGGAATTTTCCATACTGTTTAAATGCGTACTAATAAAGTTCTACGAGTATATTAGGTATATCACGATTGGAACTCTAGCTAAATCATGCACCAAAAGCATTGTTACTTAGGGATCATTTAGACGTGCGAGTAAAAATTTAGTCCCATCAAGTGAATCTCACGGGCGTCTGACAAACCTTTGAAAATCTCTATATCGTAATTTTTTTCCGTAATTTGAATGAATTGTGAAACCATGATGATTTTCTGGCAAATATTATCTGATTTCTTTGTACCTCACATATTGTTAGTAGTATATGGGTGACAAGAATGAGCACAGTTTTGAGCCTGACAAGAATGAGCATGTTTGAGCCCTCCGACAAGAATGAGTACAGTTTTGAGCCTGACCCTCAGAATGAACTCAGTTTGCTTTTCCGTCACCCACATACCGAAATCGCCGCAGCGATGTTTGCAAAACGGATGTTTCAGTGAGATGATGAGATATTCCCCAGCAATACGTAAAGAACGGCGCATGTG
>BGPR01023354.1:0-24301 GCA_013235015.1 Araneus ventricosus | reverse complement strand
CTGGTATCCATGTTTTTGGTATGGTGTATTCTGTGCTTAAGTCAAGAAAATATGTTATGCTCTTTTACGTATCTTACATTTCAACTTATATTACGTTCTTGATTTGTCGTTAAATTTTCAGTTCATAATCTGCATGTGATTAGATTGTTTTGCTTTTTGTTGATGTAATGGCTTAATGTGTATGTTTTGATGTGCGGACAATAATCCATAGCATGAAGGATGCTCGTGTTGATGTTTCATTATTGTTTTGGAATCATTGATGCCGTGCTTTTTATGTCAAGAAGTTTGAAAATTTGAGAATTAATTAGATCTGGAATTTTTCAAACATTTTATTAATTATAGATTTCTTAATTCAGATTAAAAAAATTAAACTTTTGATCATTTTCTAAGAATTAAAGGTTTATATATTTTTTAAACATTTATATATATATATATATAATTTTTTTGTGTGTTCGACTAATGAAATATTTTTTTAAATTTGATCTTCGCGTTATCATGATTAGGTGGCAGTGCACTTTTCAATTTTATTTCTTGTTTTTCAACATTATATCTTAAAGATTTTTTTACCAACAGTAGCTGTTATTTATTTCACTATCAGTTTAATGCTGAATGCTTTAAAATATTTGGTTACACTAAAACTTGGATGTAATTTTAATAGTGTTCAGATTTTTAAAAATCAGTTTTATGTGCTGCTTTATTATTTTGTATTAAAATCATTTTTTCATTGATAAATATTTTTAAAAATATCAGATGGGAATGATTTATATAGCAAATCAAAGTTACGTGGCCTAAATGAGCATGAAGCAATGATAATTTGAAAACAAAATTTCATGAATAGAAGAAATAATTTTTGTTTCTTTTACCAAGTTTTACTTCCCTATATTTTCAATAAAATGATAGGTAGGAATATATTTGTATCAACTCTTAAAACTGGATAAAATATATTTACACATACAGATTTTGAAAAATTGCATGAGAATATTCTTTCTGTTACTTTGAAAAAAGATAAGTCGGTAACTAATAGACTGATCTTGTTATTTGATCCTACATCTTTTAGAGTTATTCATTTCAGTTTTAATATTTTCATCAAATGATATGGCATAACTTTTGAATATTCTCAGTTTATAGTTCTAAAAGATATGAATTAAAATATCTGATTAATTTTTAATTCTTACTACTTACATATATTTATATGTGTATTATTATAAAATTAGCATTTTCACCAAAATGTTTTTAAATATTCCAAGGACATTTGTAAGTATTTTTTTATTATCTGATTAGTAAATTCAATTATGAATATTATATTAACTTTTATTTCCTTAAATGAAACATTTTTTGTCTGCTGTATTTTATATTGCATCAATATTAATATTTTTGCTTGTTACTATATTTCACTATGCTTGCTTATTTTCTTTGCAGTTGCTTGATTTGTTTTAGATATTTTGCTTTTTTTTGCACAAATTCAGAATTTGTTTGAAGATGTAGAGCTTCTTTATTTACGGAACCTGTGTTATGTTTTTTTCTTTGAAAGGCACTAGCTTTTTAACGTAGATAATATTGCAACATGAGGTACCATTGTGTTTTACTATCTATTTGTTAAATGGTTTGCTTAGCTCCTGAATCATCATTTTCAGGCCAACCATGATACTTCTGTTATAAATATGAATTCAAGTCCTTGGTCACCATATGCACATTCATTTCTGAGCGGTGGATCACCACATCTTCCACCTTCTGTTTCACATGAAGATCATTTAAATAACTTTGGAGGAGGGAATTCAAATTCAGTACATTTAACATCCTATCAACCTGTGCCATCAAGAACAAATAATGATCCTTCTACAAGCTCATTATTACCAACTCCTAGTTTTGAGCCTCTTATCTCGCCTAAAGATACTGCAGATTATATTTTCAATACGTGCAAAGAAAACCAATCTGGAATCCACAACTTTGCCCAGTTGCAGAGCTCATTATCTCGAAATGAAGGAAATAACTATCCTTGTTCTGAAACTAATAGTTATGCTGGGCAAGTCCCATCTATTTCTTATCATTCCTCAAACATGGATCAGCCTCCTCCTGGTCTGTTTGGCGTACTCCCTCATGAAGCTGTTATGCCTCGTAAAAATAGATTTGAGAGGAACGGTGAAAACTTTGTTGCACCAGTTTCCAAAACTGTTACAGCATCTTATAACAATGGGCCTTACACAGATCGCGATACCACAAATGTTTATACTTCTGCACCATTATCGGTACAGTCAGCATATTCGGGTGATACTGCTTCACTGTCTCCTGTTGTTAATTCTGTCTCTTCATCTAATTTTTCTTCACCAAGTGATTACTACTCCAGTCCAAAAACCAATTTTGGAGCTTATAATAGTTTACAGAGCCCCATGCCTCAAAGTCCTTCTGTGGCTCAACACTCTTACCCGTCGTCTCCCTTTACGAACATGGATCCTGTAAATCACATTTCTGTGCCGCCATGTTCACCAATGAATGGTGGAAATTATGTAAATAACATGAATGGGGTTCCTGCCAGGAATGGACAGAAAAGTCAGCATAGTCCTAGTACCAGTGCTGCCAGTAATGTCTTATGTTATAATACGCCACAGGTTCAAAATATGGCTCACCATGGACCACAGTCAGTGTTGTCTAAGACATCAGACTATCATTCCGAGTATAATGTTTATGCACATGAGCAGAATTCATCTTCATCTTATTCATCAGTTTATCCACCCATGCATCCTGGGCAGATGCCAAATGGAAACAATTCAAGACTATCTCCAAGGACTCATTCCCACATTAATTCAGTTCCTCATGAAGGAAGAGTACGTTATGGGCATGTTGCGCCAGTGCCATCTTCTACAATATCAAGCCCAAACTATATGCCATCTAAATTGAACCATGAAAATCTGTATGGTTCTTGTTCTTCCAGCATCCCTCCTGGTCAGGCAATGCAGCCACCCAAGTATTTACCCTGCTCATCTTCGATGAATTCTCACAGAAATTCAATGCATCCTGCACCCTCGCCAATGATGTCTAACCACATGAGTAGTGAAAGGCAATATGTATTTCCTCCTTCAGATTTGGTTGATGATAAAGGAGCTCTGGATTTGTTTAATTCTCATGTTGATTCAGGAGCCCATGAGCACCAAGCGACTAGTTCTATGTCTAACTTCTTAGATAATGACCTTCGTATTTTAGGATCAGAAACTGTTACTGGTAGGCAGTTAAGATCATCAAGAATGAATGAGTATAATTCAAACAAATCAACAACTCTAAGAAATGCAGATAAGAACATTGCTCACCAACCTTCAACATTAAATGAGCATATGAATGGTAGTCTGTTATCAGCGAGCACTAAATATCCTTATAGTTCCTCTTTAGATCAGGGTCGTCCAGGAAATTCTATGAGTAATTTCCCTAAAAGGAGAGGTCGAAGAGGTAGAAGAAGAAAAGTAGATGTAAATGGTGGAAGCAACATGTGGAGAAGAGGTCCACTCCCGAGAAAAGATCGCACGATATTCAACAATGGAGCTTCTCTACCTGCAGAAAATATTTCTGAAATGGGTGGTACTAGTTACTATAAAAGCACATCAAGAAAGCTTGTTGATGAAAGAGCACCAACACCAAAGAGTGATTTTCATTCCAAATCCAAAGGTTCAATGAAACAGTCCATTGATAAAAAGGATAATAGTGAGGTTTTTTCTGATGTTTTGCATGATATTGGTAAAAAGAATGGAAATCAACCAAAGGTTCAGGGACCTTATAATACCCCAGAGATCTTAAAGGAAATGATGGATTTAATACAGAATAGCATGCCAACTAGAAGAAGAACTCGAAACACTGATAGAAGAGAATCTCCATATCAAACTTCTTTCAAGAATTTTATTTTGCAAAGAAAGGTCAGCCCTGGTGATCAGTGGCCTCCTCCACACATGCTTCCAAAGCAAGAAAAACCGTCAAAACAGCATAAAAGTAAGAAAAGTAGAGGAGCTGATACTGATCCTCTCAAGATCAAAATAACATTGGTCCGCCAAACGCGAGAGTGGTACTGTATACATGATTTCATACCAAGTCAAAGTGATGATGATGATGGCAGTGGAGGGAGAAGTGTCTCTTCAATCTCTGATAACACTTTATCTAGTCAGTCTTTTAATAAAGATGCCAATAGTGAGGAGGAAAGCAACCATTCAAATATAACAGGTAATATCTCTAAGGTATCAGAAAAGCCTAGTGCCAAGGGAAAAAATAATGATAAATCTAATGACTTCAAAGAAAGTCACCCTAACTACTCTAATAATTATCAAACTCTTCCGGCAGGCAAAGTGAAAGCAGAAAAACCATCTGAGTCATATAATTCTGACGAGCAAGTTAACATGCCTAAAAAGAGTGGAAGGAAAGCTAAGTTAACACCTGCAGCGGAAACAGAAACAAATACAAAAACAAGAAACACATCCTTAAAAACCATTGATGCAATAAGCAAATCCATCAAAAAGGAGATGATCGAAGAAGGTGAGGCTCCATCCGAAAGACTGAGGTCGCTCAGAAGCAGGAAAAGAGAAAGTTCCTTGCCGAAAGAATCTGAACCTGGTATGTAAAAATTTATCAATTCTCTTATTTTTAGATTTTTCACATTAGTTTTCTACAATTAATTCGTTTCTACTTATGCTGAAATTTCTTACTGAAGTTTCTATTTAAGAAAAGAAATATCCAAATACATATTATATTTTTATTTACAGTTAAAATGGATGTGTTCAGCTTTCCAGTAATTGGAATAATTTATTGATCCTAATGTTTTCCCTAATTTATTTATAATTGTTTTGAAAAGAAGCAGCATTCAAAATGTTCTATCACAAGTGATGAAATAGAAAGGATGAATGAATGGGATGATTTTCTTTGATAGTATTTTCATGTTGCCATTTTAAATAATATATCTTGCTGTAATTAAGTGATGAGTTAATTTATCAATTTTTGATAACCTTATTTATTTTTGATTTAAGTAGTTTGACTCAAAAATTAACATTTATTTTATTGATTTATACCTCTTTCTGCACTGTTTTATTCTGCTATGATGTTTTTATAAGAATTCTTGAATTTATTGAAATCAATTGCTTTTCTCATATTGATATCGTCAAAAGGCATTAATATCAAAGAATGAAGAAAAAAGTACATTGTATTTGTGTACTTTTTTGTATTGCATTTGCATTATATATACATACTTTTATAATGTTCTAGCTGCAAATATAGCTTAAGCGTCCTAATGAAGATGGTCTCGATTTATTTTTGCTTAAATTATGAGAACTGTCACCCAAACAATATTTTTTAATTAAATGAGAATGATTTATATCTGAAATTAATTATTATTTAATTACAAAATCTGGATAATTTAAATACTTATCATTTACTTGTTAATTAAATTAGAGATATAAAGCAAAGTTATTTATACTTGGAAGTTCCTCTGCAATAGTCTTTTTTCCTTGTAGGGCCTTCAATTAAAGAAGAACCACCTGATTATAGTTCAGATCACTTTGAGAACTTTGATTTTGATGACACTGATTCAGACCCTGCATGGACTCCTTCTTCTAAGACAGGAAAAGTATGCTGAAATTAACACTTTTTAATGTCTGTTAAATAATTAAAAGATATTGTATTTATCTAAAACTAATAATTTTAGTATAGAAAAAATAAGCATAGTGATATATATATATCACTATGCTACTTAATCATAATTTATGTGAGGAAGATTTTTATTCACCTTTTGGTATTGTCTTATAATTTGTAAATTATAATAATGTATGTTAATTAAAATATTTTATAAATAAGTCTTAACAGCTGTTCTGACTGAAAATTTTCTCTTCCCCTTCCTCAATCTCATTTTATACAAGATTGCCACTTATTATATTCAGTGCAATGTCCAAAAAAGAACAATTATTGTTTAATTTGGCATGTTAATAGGTTTGATGAAAACACTCTGAAAAGAGTTTCAGAAATTCCTCATTAGGCTAGAGTTTTATTGTAGGTAAAAGTTTTAAAGGGCAGAAACAGTCTTTTGTAGACCACTGACATTTTGATTTTTGTAACTTCAGTTAAAGTTGCAGCTATAGGTCTAGTTCTTAAATATTTTTTATTATGCTTTTGATAATTATGTAATTAAATGCTTTAAATTCATAATGAACTCTCTTAGTAAGATGAATTGCCATTCATATTATAGCAGTGCTTCAACAGTTCTGTAGAAGTTGTTTCCCTGCTAGGCAACTTTCTCTGCAGTGAAGAATTGAAAAGATTTGTAACATTGAATAGAAAACCTATAATAAAGCATTTTTGCAATGCCATATAATCTAAAAGTAACTCTTAGAAGTTTAAGAAATTATTTAATGTAATTTTGTTCAGTTCTTGTTCAATTCTGCTTATAATGGCTTTTAAAAATTAGATTCTGTAGTTAGTGTTTGCTTTCTTTTAGTTAGTGTTTGTTATGGCATAAAGTGATATTACAGGTTAAAGTTCTTATAACTTGAATATACATTTTTCAATAATTGTTATCTAGTGAAACATCTAAATCAGAATTTTATGATTTCGCACATTCTTTGTTTGGAATAGTATCAAGGAATTCCTGTTTGGTTGTTTCAAAACCCTCATCTTCTGTTGAAATTATGACTACATGCTTTTGTATTATAATAGTAATGAAGTTTTATTTAGCAAAGACTTTTTATTAAAATGATATTAAGTAAACAAGTTATTATTTTGCTTTTACTTTTTTTGAGAATTTTTCAGCCATATAATTATGTAAACTAGTATTTTAATTTGTTTTTGGTTCCAATGTAATAAAACACATGAATTTTTTCGAGGAACTTAATGCCTATTATATTCATATGAAATTGGATTTAGACTTAACTGATCTCATAAAAATGAAAAATAAATAAATAGATGCTGAATAAAAAAACAAAATTAAATGCATGAGATGAATATATTGTTAACTTTTTAAATGAAAATTATTTATGATGTCACCTAAGATGGATCAGCTAGTGCATGAAATTTTCAAAACTATTTTTTAAATTAAAAATATGTATGCATGTGTATCAGTTAAAGCAGGTGGTTTTAAAGGTTCATTCATTAAATTTGCTTATATAATATGTTCTTTCTATGCCTTGTAATCTGAAACTATATTTTTATAAAATTTGTGGTCTATTTTTATGATTTTTGAAGATACTTTTGCTGTGTGGAAAAATGCAATAATTAATGTTGTGCTAAAATAACGATGCATTAAATCACATGACACATGAAATTTGTGAATATAAACTGGATTTTTTTTTTTTTTGTATGGAACGAAATCTGAGGGGGAAAAATCTTGTTTTTTTGCTTACTATTTGTGTTTAGTTAGATAATGTAATGAACAGTAATGTAATTTACCTGTTTAGCATTAGTTATGTATTTTTTTATTATCTTACTTTGAGTTTTTTGTGGTTCAATTGCATATTTTTAGACATCTGCTGATAATAACTTTGTAAGGCATTGGATTTTTGCTGGTTTTTTTTCCTCATAAAAATTCAGATAGAAATGGAAGAAAATGCTTTTTTTCTTCTGAAGGATTAAATTACTTTTACTGAAAAGATATTCAGATCTTAGGAACAAGAACAAAGTTTGTTAATAGTACATGTTCAATTATTTAAAAAAAAAAGTTGTTCTTTTTGAAAAAGTATGCTAGAATTCTGTATTTAACTATTTTTGATTAGGCGGCAGACACTGCAAAATCCATAAGTGTTCAACTTCCAAGTCGAAAAAGAAGTTCTAAAAGCCAGCGCAAAGCATCTACTCCTAATAATCCTGCTACTAAACGAAAGAAGGGGAAATCATCCGAGTCGCGTCCTAAGAAAAAATGTACTAGTAAAACAGAAGCTACTCCTGAAGTTAACAAAGAACCTCCGAAGAGTATTCCTAAAGTGAAAAAAGAAGTAGAAACCGTAAGTTCAATATGAGCTTCACTACTTACATTACTTGTACAACTTTCTTACCTTTAGGTGTGTTCTTCTGTGAATAAATATCGGAAAACACACAAATCTTTTTAAAGGGTAAGAAGTGCAGAATTTTGACATTTTTAACTATGTATGATAATCTATTCTGTTATTTGATCAAGAATGGATAAATGCATTAATGTAGAAGAAAATGCAGTTCTTGGTACTTGGAATTATGGGGACTTATTGATTTTTGATCTGCTGCTGTTTGCTCTGGTGAACAAATAGAAGAGCTGGTATATGTTTGTTTATTCAGCATAATTATTGTATTTTTTTATATTGATGTATTCATATGATAAAATAATTAAGTTATATAAATGGATGTCAAAATATTCTATGAATTTCCTTCCCTTCTATAAATCGTGTTTGGTACTTATTGAATTATAACGGAGGAAAATTAGTAACAACTTATTTCAGACTAACTTGGCATTGATGTCATTAGAGTTATTACATCTTTAAAATTCTGTGACTGAGTTTGATAATGGTTGTTTGAGATTTTATTAACTAAATATATAACTTTTGTTAGGATAAGTTCCTGCTATAATACCCTTTAAAACACCACGCAAACACAATATTTAATATCAGCTTTCATCGTAGAGGAGAGTCATCACCATTGACAGTTACTAAATTAAACATTTACTGATCTCATTTAAATAAAGCATCTGTTATTGATGTCCTATAGTCTGAATGTGGCTTTAAATGGGTTTTCTAATATTATACATTGTATTGATTTTCTGGAAGAAACACGTTTTCATGAAATGTTGGTCACTATGGTAAAGATATTGTCGAGGTTGTTAACACCGGGACAACTACCGATCCTCATGTGCATTACATGTGCTGCCATCCTCAAGGGTTAAAGAGAGTTTCTGTTTTAACTTCATTTGGAGTTATGCTAACTATGTTTGGTCTAACAGTGGCAGATCCAGGGAGGGGCTATGGAGTAAGCCCTCCCAGACAAACCAGAATTTTTTATTTTATTTGAAATCCTCTGACTCTTTATTCTCAATCTCCTTTTTCAAATATTAAAAAATTGAAGACAACTTTGTTTTAAAGCCAAATAGGTTTAAAATTTTCCCACTTTTAGCTAGTCATCCACTCAGTATTGGTAGTGTTGATGCTTGTGAAAACATTTTACGGTCATATTTCATTGTGCTTTTTTAATTAATATTAAAGTGAGGGCTCTTTTATGATTCATTATAGGAATAAATCTGAAATTAGAGAATGTTATGGCTTATATAACCATGAGGTTTGGCGTTCGTCTGCTTGATCTGAGGTACGCTGACCTCAGCCCTCAATTTAATCTAGATTAACCACTGGTTTAACATACATTATTGCAGTTTTATGTACGATGCGTTTTGTGTATAATTTACAAAGTTACAATGGGTTTATGAGAAAAAAGAAGAAACATTTGAAATTTTTATTTCTTGAGATTATATTCCTTTTTTCCATACATAACTAGAAAATAGAAATTTATATTCTGTTTAAAGTTTTAAAATAATAAAGTTTTTCAACATATTTTTCATTTATAATTGTATTGTTTAAAATAGAAAGGACTCCAAATTAATTAAATGCATATACTGTACAATTAATAAATACATAATTGTTATGTATCGGATGTTGTTGCCTCTTTGAAGAAGCCTGTTTGTGAGGGAGCATTTAAAATATATAAAGGATGTTTCAACTATTACTGTGCCTTTATATTTAATTTATTAATAACACCCGCTTTTTAAGAAGCACAGTTTTTCTATCTACACATAGAAAATAGAAACATATACTTTCTTACGTTTATGGGGATTTCAGTAGTTTGGAGTGGTTATTTTTTTATTTTACTATTTTTTACTTTTTAATTTTTTGAGAATTTGAATGAACTAATTAAAAAACAATTTGGTAGAGATGTTCTTTTAGCGTATCATATATGTATCTATTCTATTTTTCATAAGAACTGTATGAATTTATCATACAGTATTTTATGATGTTTTTCTGTATCTGCTGATAAGTTTACATGTGTTTGTGATTTGGTATAGCTTCATGTAGTGTGATGTAGATCGTTTTAATTTTTAGCTGCTTTAGTGTAGTTTCATTCTGACAATTTACTTACCTTATTAACTCTTTCTAGTATTTAGATGAGAGGATGAGATTAAATTCAATTTATCTTTTAATTATTTTTTGAATATTTTTTTTATTATTTACTAATCTTTTTGGAATGAATGTGGTTATATTGTTAGAGAAAGACAGACTTTCAAATGTTCTTGTCTGAAATTTAGATATAAATTATTTTTACTACTTAAACTTTGATTTTCTGTTTTAAAATTATTTCAAAATTATGCTTTTTTTTCTTTTAGACTTTCTGTATTACAATTTCTGTCTTGTTTGAAAATTTACCAATTTTTCCTAAGGTTAATTTCTAAATTTTTGCTAGAAAGTTGATAATAGGCAATTAAAATGTGGAAGATTCTTTCCTAGTAAGAGATGGTGGTGGGGAGAACTATTGTTAGATTTAAACTGCGTTGCTTGTGTTTTTTGTGGTGCTATTTAAATTGTGATCATTAAGAAAATATTTTAAGCAGTTTGTAGAGATTTAACCATTTAGATGTTAATGAATGTTGGTGTTGATGATATTTTAAAAATATATATGTGAATGCCTTATAAATTAAAAATTTATTACATTAAATCACGTTAATCTTGCATAATTTTAATAAGTTGAACTTGTAGCAAATCTCCATGTTATAAAAGGTAGAAATAAGCCTATTTACTAACTTTACAGCTTCAAACTTCTTGCAGCCTATCAACTGTTTTTTTTTTTTTTTTGCCTGAATCTATTTTAAAGTATTAAATAAACTAAGTATCATGTGGCAATAGTTTTGCAAAGATTTCCTGTTGAAAAGCCGAACTAAACAATTTTTCCTGGGAGTTATTATTTCTTGTAACAATGAGAAGAGTGCATGGTTCATTGTAAAGAAAAAAGTTTTCAGGTGGAGGGGATATTCGGATATTCATGAAAATAGAAAGTTAACAAGAGTTTTTTAGCCATTTGTATTTTAAGGCTTTTTCACTTTTTAACAGGGCATTGTGATTAATAAAACAAGTTGCATTAATATACATTCAAAATGGCTTATAGTTTATTTTATATGATGCATTTTATTTTGTTCATTTTTATTTTACATTTGTTATGTATTTTTGGTTCAGATATTCCAAAACCTCTAGGTTTCTCACTTCATGAATTGCCAGAATTCAGCAAATAGGGGAAAAAAAAAAGGATTTGCAACAATGATTTTAAGCATGCAGTTTTCAAATGCTAGGGAGTAATGCAAAAACTGTACCAATTTTAATTTCAAAAGCAGCTTCTCCATCTATAAATCTTGAATTTTTATTGATATATTTTTATCATCTTATCAAGAGTCCTCTTGCTAGACAATTAAGGCAAAATTATTTTCTAATAAGATGCTAACAGAAATATCCTTTACATTGTTTTGATTTAACTAATTCATAATGACCTTGGTGCGTGTTGACTATTTAGAAATAGTGAAAAATTTGTTGAATAGTTTGCATTGTTAAGTAGGTATTTTTTAACACATGCATGACTCTTTCTTTCTGCCGATAAACTGTGTATGTGTTTAATATTTTGATATTAATTATTTGTTAGGTGTAGAAATATGAGTATATATTTCATCCATTTATTCCTTTCAACAAAACTTTGAATGTATCTTTTTAAAAATTTTGTATGTCTTTTTTATATGTCCTGAATTCTTTCATGAAATAAATGTTTTTTGTTGTTTCCATCGTCATTTATTAGTGTAGTGTTCAGTGTTTATTTAATTACATGTAGAATTAGTGTACCTGCTACCTCATAAATTCTTATCCAAAATGAAGTTCTTAAATTGTTCTTATAATTCTAATTAGTTCATGGTGAAGTATTTCAGATCAGAAGAAATCATTAGTTTAATTTTTTTTGACTTCAAGTCTATTCTTTCTTTCTTTGACAAATTCTTGGTTTTAAATTTTAAGTGCTATATAAGAAAAATTAGTTTTTGATTAAAAATATATCTTACTGTCAATTGTTTTGATTAAATGCTTAACTATTTAATCAAAATTTTCTTGACATTGATTATTTTCTGTAGTTATACAAACAACTAGGTTACATGCAATTTTGCATGGCTACTTATAATTATTTTTTAAAAATATAACAATGAGGATTTCAAATATAGGTATTTACTTTATTTTTGATATGTGCTTTTAAAAGTTCTTAATGAATGTATTTAGTTACTTCAAAAATTTTTTTAGTTATTTTTGGAATTAAGAGTTTTTATTTCCAGAATATTCATTTGACTTCAACTTGTGTTTTTTTAGCCAAAATAAATATAAATTGGTTTATTACTAATAACTATCAAAATTGAGCAATACATATTAAACCTAGGAATTTTAAAATATCATGTAAATTATCATTGAATTTTATCAGATTTAAATGTTTTCCTTAGGCATTACGAATATCATCTCACTTTGACAGGCAGGTATTTTAAATTCTGGGCCTCTTTTGCGTATTAATAATTTTTCCAACTCGGTTGGAAAAGAAGTTGCAGTTTTCAGAATAATATTTCCCCCCCCTAAAGCTTGTTTTATAAATATTTTAAAGCTCTGATCTAAATAATTTCATAGTTTTCAGTACCCTTTTATAATAATCAATCAATGTTTTTGCTTTTATATATTAAAAACGTTTACTTTACAAATGAATTTTCTAGTATGGGTTTTTAATATTTACATGATGATACTAAAAAGGCATTTGCTGTTAACATTTTCAAATAATTTTTGCCAAGTTTAAAAAACTAAATTTAGTATTTAATTAAATCAAAATCTGAAAGAAATAAAAGAACGTCATAGTAACTTCCAAAGATAAATACTTGTTTTAGTTTGAGTCAAGGAAAACACTTTATTGGAAATAGTAACACTTTTATTCATAAAAAGAAACGATATAAATACATAAAACGTTTCTAAATAGGAATTTAATTTGAATATTTCAATGGAAAAAATCTGAATGTTTCATTTGTTCCATGATTTCTTTGAATTATGCAGGAATTGCAACCACTTCTTCCTTTTATGAAATTCTTACTTGGATTTAGTCTTTTTCCCTTGGATTATAGTCAGACCTGTTTTCAATAGAAAATAAAATTAACAAGCTATATAAAATGTACATATAGAATATTTCTTCTTATAATGAATTTTAACTATTTAAAAATTTGTAATAATAAAGGTAATTCACTCACAGGGGAAAAAAAAAAGTCATTCACATTGATTTTTGCAACAAAGACTACTGTCAATTCTCTAACAATATTTGTCTTCTTCTGATCCTCAATTGTTCAGATAGGGCTTAAGTAAACTTCTGTGTGCATATTCATTTCATGTATTTAAAACATTTTTTAGAACCAATTTCTTATGCAAGAATTTATTAACAAGACTTAAAATATTGCCTCCAAGCTGTGTTTATATTTTTGTTTCCTTTGCTTCAGTTTGCTAGAAACAATATGGTATACTTATTATTTTTTTTATATGCATTTTATATATTTAAATGAAGTCTCCTGAAATGCTTTTTAAAACTTCCTTCATTTTTAAAAACACATTTTGTGTTATATATTTTACATTGGAACGCATGTATGGACGAGTTTTCTGCTTTGTTTGTTTACATTTAAGTGCCTGTACTATGCAATTCTGGTGTGATGCTAAGTCACCTTTAAAGCGGAAGTCGAACATACAAGTAGATAAAGTCAAGGTTTTTAATGTAAGTAAGCAAACCAGAAAACTCATTCACAATCATATATTTATTATAAAAATTTATTAGAAAAGTTTTTTAATTAAAGGGCACTGTGTTAAGTTAGCATTTAATCATAAAATTTTGTACCTTTTCTCAAAACTGTTTTTTAGTTTTTTTATACTTTGTAAAATGTAACAGTTTGATTTTTTTTTTTTATCTTTCTTTATAGACCTAACAAAGTATTTCAGGGGTTTTAAATACACACTTGCAATTTTGCAGTAATTTCATGGAATTTGACATAGTTTATTGGATGTAATATGATTCTTAATAAACTAATAATCTACACAGCAGTTTATTTAGTAATTTCAATTATTTTTGGTAATCTTCTGTATTTATGTTTCCCTTTTGTTTACTTCCTGTTGTCCGAATTTTATAAATTGTTTTATTTATTTGCAAGCTCACCTCATTACTTAAATTACTATTTTAAGATATTTTGAATTGCTATATAGAACACTTGAAATTATCTCAAAAACTGTTGATTTTCATAATCTTATTTAATTTTCAATTTTAAAACTAAGCTGAAATATATTATTTCAAATAAATGAAGATTTTAATATAACATTCATAAGATATGAATAGAATGGATTTATTTCTTTAAGCATAAGAATATTTTGCCGATATGTATTGATAGTTAAAAATTTTAAGTCTTGTATGAAGTTCATACATCTACTTTAAAAGTCAACTTTTCCAAGAAACCATTCAATAAGTTAAAATCAAATCAGAAAATAAATAAATGAAACCACTCAAAAGCTGGCAAGAAAATTGGACATTGTTAAAAAAATTTCCCTATAATTTCCCCTCCAATTTTATCTGAATCAGTTTTACTCAGACTACCGATTTATACACATTTATCAAAGCAGATTTTTCCAAAAAAGTCATAAATGTTCATGTGAAGAGACGGCCACTGCAGACTTCATTCTTTTCCATTGTACTTTGTAGCTAATGACAAGAAAAATGTTATTTCCTAAGGGAATTAATACAGCAAGAATTAATCATGCTAAAAATTTTAAGCAAGTAGTTCATTGCTTTAAAGAACTATTCATCATAATCATAGGAAAATTTTGAATGTTTTTTTTTTCTTTTTTTAAACTTGACAAGCATTAGATTTTCTCTATTGCTTGTTTTTATCTATCACTTTCGAAATTGTTTACTACATTTTTAAAAACCTTTCTGATAGTAGTGTATGTATATACGCTTATGACAAATTAGATTTTTGATGCATTTTTAAAATTCTTTTTCTCACCACTTAAATTTTAAGATAACACTTTTATACTTCTAAGTCATGTGGCCTTTTAATTTCTAATTACTGTAACTTAACTGTCTGGCTGTGTGACAAGCCTCCATAGAATTCTTTATTTCAATTTTCTTTAGTTTAAGTTTCCAAATGAGGGGAAAGCCCTGTTTTGATGCATAAAAATTTGCTAAAACTAAAACTGCCTTGCCAACTGTGTCTTTTGTCTTTGGCCTCTGCACAGAGAGCACATCATGTCAGTTCCTGGTCATGGTTTGACTGGATAACTTCAAAATTATCTCAAAAAGAAAAATTTTTGCTTAACTGAAGAACAATAAAAGACTTCTTTCAACTGAAAATTCTTTTCATTTACCATAAATGTTACACATACATTTATATCTACCCCTTCTAAATTAGAGTTTTATAGAAACTGCTTCTGTACTTCTACTATTGCAGTCTATTCCAACATTTATGAGAATACCTTTATGTGTTGATGCATTTATGTAAATATGTAAAGTTTATTTGATGTTTTAAACATATTCTCTTTTTTTATGCCGATTATGATTTCTACTTTTTTGTCCATTGTGTTTATTATTTTCCACTGTATTACTGCTTATTTTGAACTTTTATTATATATATATAAAGTTTCTGAAGGTTGAGTCCTACCATACCGATGCCTTTACCTTCATCTGTCTACTGTTGTATCTTTTTAAGATGAATTCAAACTAAGTTGATCTACTTCAGTCATAATTGATAGACAATATTATGCACCTAATGTCTTTTTGGTAGAGTGATTAGTTAACTATTTTATATCTAATGAACTGATTAATAAATGGAATATTAGAAGATTATTAAATTCTCCAAAGACACTAACATATGTGTGCTTTATAATTGAAAATGTAAGAGATATGTAAAAGTAAATTCTTCTCGTTAACTTCTTCAGGGGTGAATTTTTAAAAGTGGAAAAAAATTTTTGGTTTGATCAGCAACAGTTCAGTGAGTTATTGAAAAATTGAATTCATTCTTCTGAATTTTCATTCAACTGATTTTTTTTTCAGTTAGTAAATACATATGTGTTAGTCCACTCAAGTGGTTAATAATCTTGCAATATCTAGTGATTTATTAATGATATTCTTATTTTTTCTGTTATTAATTAGACAATTTATGTTGTTGGGAACCAGTGTGTAGTTTGCTATGCAAAATTGAGTAGAATCCAATCCATTGCACAGCAGACAACTTTTAATTAAATAATTAATTTTGAAAAATCAAACATTAGAATTACTTTCTGTAAAGCAGCTATATTTGAAAATGCATACTTTTGAGATGACTGCATTCCTTCTACTGTAATAGATTATGTTATGAAAGTTGCTTTTCGAAAATAGTGTCTTATAGATATAATTTCAAAAAATATTATGTAAGGTATATATTATAAAACTGTTATATTTTACAATAAACATCTTGTATAACATCACTAATAAAATTTGTTCTCTCATTTTATATATAGTTTGGAGTTATCAAAAACAGTCTTTTAAGATGGCAAAATTTTCTTTTATAGATGTATTTATTTATTATATGTTTGAAACTAATTTTGAATTCATGTTTTTAGGATCAGTTTTTAGTTGCCAAAGCAGATGTAAACCTTTCTACACCGTATATTTGGAAAGTTGACAAAAAGTCCAGTATGCTTCAGCGTTTTGAGATATCAGAACAAAATGGAGTCTTGTTGTACCATAGTTCTTTCACTGTAAGTATCGTGGTCAACTTCATATTCCACATTTTCATATATCTTTTTAATTACTGAATTAACTAATTGCTCATATATTTAGATGATGTAAGAAGAGTTAAATTCTTATTTATCTATTTCAACAAGCAAAAGTATAACTTTAATGGTTAATATTTATTTATATATTTTTTTGTATTGTTTTATTTTTTAGTTTGCTGCTCGTAATGAAATATCTGTAAATAACTATGTCACAGCAGATGTGAGAATAAAATCACCAGATACTGTTCAGTATCTAGGACCTAATTTGTCAGAGACAGCTGCACTGTAAGTACAAGAGGAAATGAAATATTCATCATGCTGTTTTATTTCTTTCTTTGATGTATTTTCAGAAATAACATTTTGGCAATTGTACATAATTTATAGCCTTGAAACTTTTCTTATACTTATTTGATTGTTAAAAGTATTTGACAATAAATGATTCATAAATGTGTAAGTTTTACTAAATATATTATTTTACATTTATGACATTAATAGTAGGTGAAGTGGGGCTTATTTTTTCCTGCACTTTTTATATTTTTTGTACTTTTAAATGTGAATTTTTGTCATTTGTGCTTTTATATTGAATTATTGTCTTAATTACGCTTACATATATTTCGACTGCTGACAGCAGTGGTGTAGTCGCAAATCATGCAGTGACAGAAGGCTCTAACCTGAGTGACAAAAATCGCACTGTCTCTAAGGGGGTTCTTACAATATTTTATTTATTTATTTTTCATAAAAACGCAGTGCTGGAACAGTGTTCCAATTCCACTACACCCCTGGCTGACAGGCTAAATTTTTCATTTTTCTGTTAGTTTCTGATTATATACACATTTGCAAAATAGAAAAGGAAATGATTTAATATTTCTGACACCAATTTATTTTAAAATTAACCAAAACCACCGATTTATTTTAAGTTAATTAGTTTTTGAAAGCTAAAATTTCAAAACATAAATGATTGATTGATTGAAACCTAAGGAACCTCTCTTTGTAGTAGTCCACAATGTACATACAAAAGAACAAATAAAATCTTTCAGAATATTGGGGCATGTCCTTACTTCATACTGTTAAATTCACCATCCTTTTGCCAACTTCAGAGCTATCACCTTACAATACAATGTTTTACTAGTAAACTAAGCTATAAAAAAAATCTACAATTGCTGATATAAAGCATTCATGTTTTCAGTTATAAAAATGACCATTAACTTTACCATTTATAAAAGACAATTAGAGGAATTAATTATTTTCAGGGATATTTCATCAAAATACTGAATGCTAGTTGACAAATAACATATGAATTTCAAGTTCTTGATTTTATGGAAAGTTACATTGGTTATGTGACGCTGATTATGGTTACACTGGTAATGGCTAGTAAGTGTTGACTTTCAAGCTCCTGTAAATAAAGATTCTTTATTAACTTTTCCTCATTTACTGTGTTTGTAGACAGTAGCAGATTCTATGTCTTCGTTGTGTTAGATTTGAATTTTGTGTCTGCAAAAGTTTGTCATATGTTCAGGACTGGTACACGCTAAAACTGTTGATGCAGAGTTCTCACACTTGATGTGGTGTGGGGGTGGGATGAGATGTTTTGCACATATGTTATCATGTGCCTGCAGTTCAGAATTTCCCATCTCCAGTAACTCTCATAGCTTTATTGGGAAATGGGATTAGTGTTCCAATAAATCAAAGATTTTAATTCAGTTATGGAACATTTGGATATAAATGTTTTGATATTTATATTTTTCAGGTGTATAATTTACTTTGACCTCAATTCAACTGTATTCCAAGTACAATTTCTATGAAACATAATAATCATAAATTGAATAAAATATTTAATATATGTCTTTATTCAGCTAAATATTTTCCATTGATATTTATTTTCGGATTTTGGAAGTTAATCTAAGTGCATAACATGAACAAATGCAGCTCATGTATAGACACTGCTGAATTACAGCACCTCTGACCTTTTTCAGTGCATAAATTTAATTATTTATTTAATTTTGCGTGCAATACTTAAATCCATCAACAGTCTAACAAAATTCGTCTGTGAAACACTCTTTGGAGGAAAAATTTCCAGAAGCACAATCTTTGAAGAGGAAGAAACTAGATAGGGAAAAATTGTTAAGAGGTATTGTTTTCACCACAGTGTTATTTCCTTAAAACTTAGGATATGCAGTAACACATGCACAATCTTTTCAGTCCTTGGGTATTATCAGAAGGAACCACTATTTGCCAAAGAGATTTCCACTGCTTTCTGAGAACTTTTCCTACTTGTCACCTCTTTTTAGGTTGGAAACTTTTTTAAAAATTTAAAGGTTGTGAATAAGTCAGAAAATAAAGGAGAAAAAAGATAACTAAAAATCATTTAAATGGTTCTTTATTATATTTAAATTTGAAATTTTCTTAAAATTCAAGTAATTTTTTTAAACAATTTTGCCTACAAATATTCAAAAATCTGAGAGAAGACATAGTGAAAATTTCCATGTTCCTAATATTATTTTGTATGACCTTATTCATTCTATTACTCTATTCTGTATGACTTGTAGTTTAACAAATACAAGCGAAATAATTTAACAAAAGATATCAAAAATTAAACTTTGTATTAGATAGAATGACAGAAAAATGCTGCAACTTCTAATAAAATACAAAAGACAGATATTTTAATACAAAAAAAAGAAAATACAGAAGTAAACAATAGTGATAACAATACACCTTTTGCTCGCCAATGCAGCAACATCCAGTAATTGCATCAACAATATTGTCCATAATTAACTAAAGAATTACTATAGAATCAAACAACAAAAATCATGCTTTAATAAAAATTAAAACACATTAAAAGAAAATCATTAGAATGGAAGAAATTGGAAGAGAAGTTGATCTTTTCTATCTATAGTAATTCGTTAGTTAATTATGGACAATATTGTTGTTGCAATTACTGGATGCTGCTGTGTTGGTGCGCGAAAGGTGCATTGTTATTGCTATTGTTTACTTTTTCTGTATTTTCTTCTTTTCTTTGTATTAAAATAACTCATAGTTTAAGCCGACTCAAAATGACACATAGGCATCTTGAGGGATATAATAGAATAAATTATTATTATTATTATTTTTTCATCTTGAAAATTCCTTTCAACGCACCAGAGACTGAATTTTTCTTTTTAATGTAAAAAAGGAATAGATACTTTCGAGGGTCACTAGAATCAGGATAGGTTAAATGTAATTGCAATGATTTCAATAGTTGGAACATTTTTCTTGGTCATGCAAACATCAAAGTAAAACTTATTGATCTTTCTTGCTGGCAACAAAACAAAAGGATTTTATTTTTACCATTCTTTTTATTGTTTGAATGAAGTCCTCTAAATCTATATAAATATGGACAAGGAAAACAGACTAATAAAAAAAAAACTAAGTTTGATCTTGAATTTTTTTATTAAGAATTAATTAGTTAAAAAAGACTTTCCTATATCAGTTTAAAATGCAGCAAGTAAATTATTTTATTAACTAAGTGTTACTTATTCAAGATTAGTTTAAGAAGGTTGAAGTGTAAGTGATGCAAATATGCATCACTGCATAGTGTAGGATTAAATATTAAAATTCACCTATGATTATAACTCACAAGCCACCTCTGAACTTGAATGTTATTTGAGGAAGGAAGATAGTTTACTGCAATAGAAGGCTGATAGTTTTAAGCAATATAATTTAGAGTTTATTTTTAACCTGCCTTTGAATTTGTTTTCTCACTTGAAAAAGAATAAAAAATTATGTTGTATTTTTGCTTGCATTTTATATTCAAATTTTTTGGTTAATTTTTCCTCAACACTACAAAATTAATTGCATACTTGATATTTAATTTCTTTATAATTGTACAAAATGGACACTTAAAGGAATAATCTCAGTTTGGAAACACTTCTGAATATAATTTTTAAAAAAATATTAATTCATTTTCATAAAGCTGATATATATGAAAAGTAGTGCACCAATAGAAATTTTATCAAAAACTATAATTAATTGTATATAATTAAGGAATGATTTCCGAAAATTTTTAATCTTGGGACAGATCACAAATTTATCTATACATATAAAAGAGGAAAGTATGTTTGTTTTTTGGTTCTTTATGCATTCCCACACCATTGGACTTGCAGCCAAATTTGGCACAGTGATGGATTAGCGCAGGAGGGAGCTAGCGCTGTAAAAATTATTTTAAGATTTGAATTAGATTTTTATTTATTTAATTAAATAACAAAAATTAAGCTTTTTTTAGACTTTTTTTGCCAATAACTTCTGAAATACTTATGGTACGAAATTTATTTTTACATCGCCTTAAAGAGCAAAAAATTATCTTTTTAATGATACCAATTTAATTGCTGTACAATTTTTTTCTCTAACTGTAATTAAGGTTTCAAAATTCATTAATAGTCAAATTGTAACAATGCTTTTATTGTTATAAACTCAAATTTAAACCAATTTAATGTTTCATTAAATCCTTTATTCACATGTTTTTACTACTGTTAAAGTTAATAAAATATTTCTTTCTTTGGTCATTGACTCCAAGGTCGACTTCTTACTTCTGCTGTTATTTCGTAGCATGCACTTAAATTCCATTTTTATTTCGTAGCTTTTAACATGCAATCAAACATCCAAGTTAATTTAGTTACTATGCGATGTTTTGTTTAAATTTCGCAAACTTTTAAATGATCCTAATCGGTGTGAAACGGCATAGCGACTGGGGAGTAAGTGAAGTATAGATGTTGCAGATGCCAGTTTTAGGGGCACATGAGAGACAAAACATTACTGCATTTATTCCAATCCTTAAAGCAAAATATGATTAGGGGGTGTAAAAATAATACCAGGCCCCGAGTGTGCCCTTGGCACCAATTACCCACTCTGCGACACTGGCCATGTTCACAAAACATTAATATGTTTGAATCGCTTTTTAAAGTCGAATACAGGAGTAAAAAAATAACATGTCCAGAGCACCGTTTATGAAAGGTAAGCTTCTTATGATGAAGGGGGGGAGGGAGGAGAAAAAAAATCATAGTATGGCCCGAGCACCACTTGCCCTCCTTACACCACTGTCAGTATGTAGTCATTAGTTATGGAGAGACAAAAAGGGTTGTCTATAAAGAAGTAAATTCCCCTAACTGAGGTTAAAAGAATTCTTTTTGTCCAAGCATTCTTCTTTAAAGAAATTCTTTCAAGTGAGAATTGTTCTCGAGCAATTTTGACTTTAACTGATTTATGAAAACATTTTTTAGAAGTTTCGCAGTAACCAAGTTATTCAGTATAAGTATATTTATTCATTGTAAAGCTGCATTAGTTACTGAACTATATATTGTTTAAAATAAATGCTCTTTTTTGAATTTTCTTGCATTTTCATTCAAGAAATACTATATAAGGTGATAAAAAGGCTATATTTGAAAGTTTAAATTCAGCAAGAAAGGATTCAAGGAAGATTTACGTTTGTTGGAGAAAGTTAGTGACAATATTTGTAGGGAAAAACAACAGGAGGCCGGTATATGAAAAAATATGAATTCTGAGGAATGCCAGATTTTCAGCTAGTAATCTAATATTAAAGTAAATTTGTTTAGAACATTGAATTTATTTTTATTAAGTTTCAATCTATGAATGTAAATTTTTTTTCTTAGATCCCTTTCCAAAATGAAGACGGCTGCACTTCCAAAAGAACCTCCTAAGAAGAAGGAGAAAGAAAATTTTGATCACTTGAAAGACGATTTTACTGTTTACATCCAAAGTCTTCTTAGTCAAGATGTAGATTCTAGTTTCTTTGATGAAATAAAGAAATTTAATGGTGAATACATTTTTAGAATATTTCAAATAACCAGTATTTTGTCATATTTGGCAGTTTAGAGGATCATTTGTATCTAATTTCTTCCTAACCTTTATTTTAGAATATTTATAACATCATTTAGCTATTTGTACTTTATACTATGGTATTGTTTCCCTGCTAAGTATTAATCAACTTAATTTTACATTACAGAAGAATATTATAATTATAATTTTCTAATCAGTATTTCAAGTTAGTGAATATGATGTCATTCATCAGTACTTTTAAATTATTACAATAGCTATGTATGCTTGATCAAAAGCTTTAATTTACAACAGATTGGTTGTTGGTTAGCACTTTCTGAACTTCATTATATAAAAAAAGCTTTTATTTTTACATTTTACTCTACTGGCTTTACTCTTATTTTTAAAAGGTATAGAGTTGATTAAGTAATGTTTGAAGAAATGCTGTATTACTCTAATCAAGATCTTTTTATTTGATTTATCTTTATTCAGTGAAAGTATAAATAACTTAAAATTGCGGCAAAAATATAGTAAATTTATTAGATGTGTTCCATTATTTATTCTGAAAAGAATAATTTTGAGTTATAATAATTCATTAAGTAAAGATAATTTCATAATATTATTATACATGATCAAGGAATTTTGAAGTGTAGATTTAATTTATCAGCTTATAGCTTTTTTTAGCAATTTTTTGTAATTTTCATTCAATAAAAGTACATGTAAAATATGTATTTGTATTACTTTTAAATTTTCTAAAAAATAAGAAGGGTAGCATTTTTAGTGTATTAACATTAATTGCAATCTGCAAATTATTCAAAATTATTTTTTTTTGTGAACAAAATGTATTTTTAATCCTTAAAAATTATATTGGAAAAATATCTACCTTTATAATAAATTTTTCTTTTTTTAAATTTCAGATGAGTACTTTTTAGTTCCTATTTCAAATTTAGAAGCAGTTTCTGAAAGTAAGAAGATTAAACTTATGGTAGATTCCTGGAATGAAAAACTGAAGAGATGTGCAAATACTTACCCATGCATCAGCATTGTAAATAGTTTTAAAGAGAAAGCTAATTGCCAGGTTTGTGGAAGAAAATTTATTTAAGAATTATATAAGATTGAGAATGTTTTATAATAAAAAGGAGATAGCTTATAGTTATGCTTCAAAATCTTTTCTGCAGTTTTATACTTTTTTAAAAACTGATGAAATATCATATTTATAAAGATTTATTTTAAATTTGCCAATTTTTTTCTCATGCTATTTTCATTTCAGATGACAATTTTGCTTGCCAAATTTTTCTAGAATTTTTTATATAAGTCTTTGTGCTCATTTTTTATTAGGAATATCCAAAATCCATTATATAGTTAATAATTCATGTATGCTCTTTGTTGATATTAATATTGTTTTCTTAAACATTGTTATTAAAATAATACTTACATAGCCTAATGTACTTTATTTATTTTCATTTAGGTTTGTAAAATAAATATGGGCAACAAACTGCTTCAGTTCTTTGGCCAGCCATATGATGCATTCACATTAGGAAATGTAGACATGCTTTTAGATATTCAAACTGAATTTGATGTTTGTGATAAATGTTCTTCTACTGTATCATTATATAACCGTCTACATCATCACAAATATAATCTCTTCAACAAGTGTCGCTCGAAGGTTAGAATTTTTTCTTAAAAATATTTTT
>BGPR01023353.1:0-24301 GCA_013235015.1 Araneus ventricosus | reverse complement strand
GTTTGCAGAAAATAATGGTGAAGGCACTTCCATACTTAGAATTCAAATAATTAATCAGATCCCAGATTTTGGCACTTTGGCAATGCTTTTTGAATACATTTGTTTCACACAAATACAGTATCGAAATAAACTAAACCTCTTCTATTAAAAGAGCTTATTTAAACTTGCATTGTTAAGTCACTCTTTTCAAAGTCATGATGTAGATAAACATCTTTTCCAAATAGAGCCCAAATAATTCTACTTTCTCAAGAAATTGAATCACACACCGCTATAATGGAAATATCATTAACTGAAACGTAAAATAAATTGACGAGAGCATCATAAAGTAGATTATCCTTGATTCTAACTAATAAGGTTTACCAGAAAATAATGGTGAAGGCACTTCACTTCTTAGAATTCAAATGATTAATCAGAATCCCAAAGATTTGGCACTTTAATGCTTTTGAATACATTTTGTTTCAATCCATTTGCATCACAATATCGAAATAAAACTAAACCTCTTCTATTAAAAAGTAAACTTAAGTGACGTGAGATAATACTCTTCAGAATCTGTGATGTAGAATAAACATCTTTTCAAATAAATTTAAATAATTCCTTTCTCAAGAAATTGAATCACACCACTTCATAATAGGAAATATCATTTAAAACATAAACATTAAAATAAATTCTGATGAGAGCATCGCAGTAAGTGATGTCCTTGATCTAACTAATAGTTGCAGAAAATAATGGTGAAGGCACTTAAATTCAAATGATTAATCAGAATCCCAGATTTGGCACTTGTCTTCAGATACATTTTGTTCCAAATCCATTTCAATATCGAAAGAAAATTTAACCTCTTCTATTAAAAAAACATTAAACTTATGCATTATTAGAATTATGCTCTTTCAGAATCATGATGTGAATAAACATCTTTTTCGAATAAAACCCAAAGAATTCTACTCTTGCTTGAATGTAAATCACACTCCGTTATAATAGAAACATCATTAAAACGCAAACATTAAAAAAATAAATTACAGCTGAAAGGATATGGCCAATTTGAAGATTGGAAAACAAGCTAGAAGAATAAACATTCATTTTTTGAACTTAAAACGCACGATAGATAAATTTGGCAGGAAAAAAAAAGTAAAGGAGTTTAAATTCAGTTACAAAAAATAAAGTAAATATGAAAATAAGTCATTAAATATGTTTCAAAGTACCGTCCAGTTACAAACAGAAAGGAAATATCTACAACTGGCTGCCATATAATAGAGTTCAAAGTTATTAAGCATTCTGTTTAAAAAACAAACGTCCTGATCCATCTTTTGGGTCTCTTATTGAATAGCCAGAAAAAGAAGCTTTTCCAATGTATCAGGATAAGAGAATCTGCTTAATTTTGCTTACCATGAATTCAGCTAGTTTCTAAAACCACCTAAATTTCGTCTCCCATTTCCCCGACCTCCTCAGGTTGTAAGATTATAATTTGTATCTTAGCATCACTGTGAGACACACTGCCAAATTTAAAGTTCCTCATTTCAGTTCTTAACCTTTTTTCATTTCGTTTATTTAAATCTAATATTTCAAACCTTAAGGAGTTGGGTCCTAAGTCATTAACCCCTAACCCTATTATGATGCAAAATCTATTTATAGAGATATTTGAGATTTTTTAAACAAGTAAAGTACATCTTTCTCATTATACAAATGATTTTAAAGAAAAAAATTAAAATTCATTTTTTACAAATTTTTTTTGTATCAAAACAAAAAAAAATGCAAGTGTACATTTCGATGCTTACTTTTTTCTCAAAATCTATTTGTAGATGATACATTAAAACCTATTTCTCATCATTACCAAATTAACTTTAAAAACTCAAAACTTTATTTTAATTTTTTATCAAAACAGGTTAATTCACTTCTCATCTAGTTAAATATTTTGTAAGTTATAAAAAATTAAAACTTATTGAACGCTCAATTCAGCATAATGAATGAGAAAGATATTTTGTCTCCTGCAAAATTTCAAACCCAGATCTAACGAAAATGTACGTAAGTGGTCAATTTAACATTTTGTTTTGTTACAAAAAATTGTTAAATATAAATTTTTGAATTAAAAAATCATTTTAGTATAATGAAAGAATTGCTACTTGTAAAATTTTCAAACATGAATCTATAACAAATTTTGAGAAAAGGTACATCAAGTGGTTAACATTTTCGGACTTAGGGTTTAAGTCCCCTTAAAGTTCAAGCTCTTAAAGTAAATACTTGGATCTTTATTGCACGTTTAATCAAATCTTACGAATATTTTATCCTATTGTGATTTAGAGAAATTATACCGTCAACGTTATCTACTTTTGAACCGGAACGCTGAAAAAGGAAAAATACTGCTCAAACCTTCCGCACTCTTAATTTCTATGGGTATACAATCAAAATCAATAGATGCCTAATAGATTCTTGCCCCAACGTTCATTGGTTTTGAGCATTTTTTTTACTCCGCATAGACGAAAAGTTGCGTATTTTTCCAATTTAATAGATTTCACACTCTCCTATATATATTTATTGTTCTCTCTTACGTTAAATTTTGCAATCGATTTTAAAACTAACTTCCCGATAGGCTGGAGACTTAAGAGCTTTAAACATAGCTCAGAACTAGATGATAGTATTAATTCCTTTCTTGTATCATATCATTTTGTCCGTCATTCATATTTTCATGCGCATCCGCAATCACGTTTCATTATATCTCGAAAACTATTAGACTCAGTTTCTTGGATATGGTTTGGCCCTTGGGATCATCAGAAGCACCCCATATTTTATACATATCCTTTTGCTCATGCAGTATGTTTTTCCCAATTATATCTCGAAAACTAGTAAACTATTAATTATTAAAGTAGAATTGACTTCTAATTTTTTTTTTATATTGCTTGTTCTTTTTATAACTTAAGAACTGTTGAATATATAGGGAAACTTATATAAAAGGGCCAGTTCAATACCTTTAGTATTTCCACAAAGATATCGACATTGCAGAGCCCTAAATTGCTAACCATACATCTCAGAGAAATAAAATGATTAGTGTTCTTGCATATTGATATTTTAAAGTTGGATCTTAGGAAATGAAATATTGAATTTTATGAATTTTGAATATCATAAGATACTCGTATAAAAAATTAAATACATAGTCGACGTTTCAGTCTGATTTATTCATGGAAAAATATTCATTACCATTCATTTGGTTCTTTCTTAGAGCAAAATTTCTATAAAATAAGCAATTTTCTTTCTCTGTTATAGATCCTTCATACACAATGCTCATTTTGGAAATAAATTTTTATTTTCAAACTGAAACAATATGAACTGTAAAGTTAAACTGGTAATTTTTCTTGAAAAGAGGTAGTTTCAAGCATAGTATTTACAAGTCCCCCTCCCCATGCCGAACTTTCGACCCTTCAAATAAACTTTCAATACCGTAACCAATCATTCTAGGTTCTAAAGAAACCTTGCAGCGACAAATTATATTTCCAGATCCGTCAAATTGGAAGTACAAGGTGATGCAGTCCCAGACAAATTTTGAGAATCAACAACTCGGAAGAATAGTAGAAAGTCAGTGACTTAGTTTAAACGTTATAAAAGATAGCTAAATTCAGTTCTTAGAAAATATTTATCACTAATTCTAGAGCAAAACTTAATGCTGTAAACTACTAACCAGGAAATACACGAGAGAAGAAGAGATTTTATACAATTAATTATAATTTTAAAAAAAATATGATATAATTCATTGATATTAAACAATGTAATATATTAATTATTTATTTAATAATGGAAATTAATTATGTTTATCTTATGAAAGTATAATTAATTGTGTGAAAATAGCTAGATTAATATTAATTAAATATTTTAAATTAACAATATTTGATATTATATTTCTTATAACTTATTATTATATTTGTAATATAATAATAAATACTATTATATTTATAATTAATAAATATTTAATAAAAGAAAAATTGTTAATTTTTAATAATAATTTTTTTTTTTTTAAATAATATTTTATTTAATTGTGAAAATATTTAATGTCTTGATTGTCTGTTTATAAGCCCGATATTTTGCCGCAGATTGGTTTCACTTTTTAATTTTAAACAAATGTTGCATTGGTTATACGTCAGAAGGTAAATAAAATTCTATCAGTTTTATTATATTTTTATCTCACTGTAGATAAACACATTAAAGAATATAAGTTTAATAGCAGATAAGACTCGAATTTTTATTCATAGATGGGAGCTACTGGATGACTATGGGTGATTGATTGTTTGTATCTAACGATATTTTTCACCAGCGGCAGCTACAGAAAGAAGGTAAAGATTTTTATCTCTTTCTTCTGATTATGGTTAAAAAAGTACGGTTTATATTCTTTATTTGGTGGCGGACAAGATTCAGACCACTGGGAAGGAATAAATTTTGTCTTTTTTGTCATTTCAACACCACAGAAAATCTTGTTTATTTTGAACTAAAATGGCATTAACGGTTTTCTGATAGGTGAACCATTTTGGTTCCTTTCATTTGAATAATTCTTCATGATTGTTCTAAGTGTTAGTGACTTTTTGGTTTTCTAAGTTCTTGTTGTATTTTTTTCTGAAGATTTCTGTTGGAAACAATTACTTTTACCACTGCGTTTTACATAAAGGAAACGTCTATTATTTTCATTATTTTTCAATTTATCATTGTTTTCTTGCAATATATTTTCTTTTAATTCTATTATTTTCAATAACTAGGACAGTTTAAGAAAACTGGGATGTTTTAATAACCCACACCCCCCAAAGATTTTCAATACCAACCTCATAAATTAGGAAATTTTCACTGCCCCAAAATGCATAACTTGTGTAGGATGAAAAGTCAATTAACTTTTAAAATGTAATTAATGGGAATACAACAGAATCCATTTCTCAAATGGTCTTTTTTCAGGGTGCGCAATAGCTTCTAAAAATTTTTTTTAAATTGCATTATGGGCCTGAGGAATTTATGCAATATTTATAGAGTATTATTGCATCTTTAAACATATTTTATTCATTTCTGTACAGTAACATATTTTAAGATGATCATTATGATGATAAATGCTCGTATTGTAATCAGATTTTCTGGAATTATGTTATATTCAATATTATTTAAAATTTGTTTTATTTTTAAGTATATTCTACTACCTTATTAGTTAGAATCATGACACTACTTTACTGCGATGTTTCCTTACTGGACGTCGGATTGTACTTTGTCCAATCGAATTGTACTTTGTCCAATCGAATTGTACTTTGTCCAATCGAATTGTACTTTGACGTGGGAAAAATACATAAAATTTTTATTGCTACAAGTTGTTGGGTTGGCCAACCAAAACATGTCATTATATTATGAAACCGGATATCGGACCGGATAAGGGGGGGGGGGAAGGAGAAGTTGAAATATCGATTTTTGGCGTTTAAATAAAAGGATATTAATCTGAATGGTAAAATTTCAATAGGAAAGTTATAGGAATTAAAACAATCTATAAAATGAGCTGTCGAATGTTAATATAGCTTAGTTAGGTCAGGAGAAATCAAAAATGAACGTAATTTTTAAAAAATATTTTTAATTTGGTTTCAAATTGAGCGAAATATTTTCAATTCCAAAACAGTATGTGTTTTACCGGAGGGAAAACTGGTAAAAATTTCAAATCCATATCTGCATTATTTTTTGATAAATTCAACTTTGTCTCGAAATTCTGTTCTAAAAATATCATTGTACAATTTTCAAATGGCATCTATATGGTTGTTTTTTTTAAAAAAAGGTGAAAATTGAGTTTGAAGTTATTATTGTGTCTCAATTATTATACCTGAACGTGTGTTTCATTATGCCTAAAAGCTTTCAGGCCTAATAACCTAATAACTGAGACAGAATTATAACTTCAAATTTAATTTTCATCACTTTTTTAAAATTTAGAATAGGAATTTTTTTTCGCTCCGCGGATTGTAGAAAATTCGGATTGATAGAAAAGTTCTTACAGACATTTTTAATAAAAATTTAGCAAGATAAAAAAAATGTATAATAGTTTATGTAGAATAGAATTTTTTTTTGCTCCTCGGATTCGAATTGATAGAAAAGTACTTACAGGTATTTTAAATAGAAATTAAGCAAGATAAAAAAATGCATCACTGGTACAGCGTTTACCATATGTTTTTAATCAACCATTTGAGCACTTAAATGCGAGGCACATACTTTTTCATTATTAGTTCTCTTTTTTATATTTTTTCTCTTATTTGTTATTCTTGTAATAATACTTGATCCTATTGTTCCAAAAATCGTCCGGTGGGTTTACAGCGAAAACTGTCCAAAAAGGAGAAAAATGGAGAACGAATATTCTATTCCATGAATATTCTAGAAAACAAGAAGCAAATGTGACAAGAAAAACAGTACCTGTGTAGGAAAAGCAACACAAGCAGACAGAAAGTCACTAATAATAACAGAAACACCACTATCAATAACTCTCAGCGTCTAACAACTGATAAATTCGCGCTGCGAGAGACTCCAAAGCGAGATAATTTCCTCGCTTGGGCGTGACGTCGCATAAAATATTCCAGAAGAATCTCCATATCTCCGTTCCTAATAGAGATAGAGCGCTAATTATTGTATTATCTAGAACCTTCATTTTGGCGTCAAAGTTTCCAAAATAGTCGCCAATATAGGGGATAATTTCCTTCCATCCAATACGAATCTTTGTAAATCTCTCTTTCCAACTGTAAGACTAACATGACAGAGGAGCGACATTACAGTTTTGTGATACTATTTTAATTATATAATTTTAATTTTACAGCCGATGATGAGTATTTTACTGAAAATAAAGAGGTCTAAATATTTTCATCACGAAATAATAACGTGAACTTCACTACCATCTCCGAAACTTAAGTCGAAATTAATAACATTTATGCTCTTTACTACCTCTAATTTAGAAGTTTCATTTCTCTATTCAAGTATGCTTAGCATATTAATTGATTGCAAATGTTTAATACTTCTAAAAAATCTTCTCTTCAGTTACAATGAATTGCAATGTTTCTTTATCTACTGGCATATTAATATACTAAAGTGCCCCAGAAATGAAACTTAACCAATTTGATGATACATAGAAATATACATATATTAGTCTAGTCACTAAATTTTTTAAAAAATGTAATTATTAGATTTATATTAATAACTAAATAAGGAATTAGTAATATTAAAGAAATCTCCATTCATTATTAATTTTTCTTATAAATTTTGAAAGAAAAAAAATTAAAGAATGCATTCTCAGTCCTTTAGCGACCGCAGTAGGATTCAGATGCATAAGTTATGAAACTCTTCTTTAAAGCATTTCACTTTTACTGAGAAATTTGCGTAGGCCCTGTCACACGTATGTTCCACGTGACAGTATTTTCGCATTCATTGTTTTTTCCTCAGGGGAAGATATTCACTTGCATATTAATGAGCGAGTTCAACACTAAGCTTCGCAACAGTCTCTAGGTGAGTATCTCTTCTATTTAAATAGGTCAAAGTCAGATAAAAAGCCTCCTGCGCGAAATAGGTTCTTATCTGTTTTTTCGGAGTGTGGTACACTTTATGAATCCTTTAATGGTATTACTACAATAAATCACGTTTCTGGCGTTATATGGCTGAAATACTTCCACCGCTTAGATCTTTATTTAATAAAAAAATTAATAAAAGCATACAAACGCAATTAAATTCTTTTTAAAAAATAAACGTACCCGTGCGTAGTGTCACTGATTTGTGTGCAAAAAAATACATATTTATATCGTTTATTTATTAAGAAGAAACAGCTTATTCTAAATGCATTGTAAAGCAAATACATTTGAATTCATATGGGTATTTAATACAAGTTTACGTGCTTTTATTTATCTTGATTTTTTCAAGATTGTAAAGATGGAATTTTTTAATAATTTTTTCATTCATTACCTGACATTTTAGAGATTTGAAATTCTGTACAGTCGTGTGTTCTCTCTGATAATAAAATATTTTGATATTTTCAGAACTTGTTTACCATATAATTGCTTAATATTAATTTAATATCGGTTCCATTTAAGAAACGCCACCTGGTAGTGAATTTGAGAAATACTGATTGCAGGATTCCATAATAATGAAAAGCTAAAAAGGAATGAATAATAAAAATAAAGAAAGTTTAAAAACAATCTGATTAGGGAACTATAAAGAAGAAAATGTATTTTTTAAAATAAAAAATCCGGAGATCAAAGACAAAGTAGGAAACGTGAGACGTACAAAAATCAATACAACAAGAAAATTAAGCAACAATAAAAATATCATAAAAAAGAAAATTTCTACTAAAAATTTAAATATATTTACGAATGCGGTCAATTTTCCAATTTACTTATAGAATGTATGCTTCACTGTTTTACGATTAATCTAACATATATACTATAAGGAACATTCGTGCAATAGGTAGTTAGAATCGTCAAGAGGTATGGAAGTGTATCCTTCTTAAAAAACGCACTGTCAGTTTTATATACAGAGTGACTCAAAACTTAAAGGTAGACCAGACATGCCAATAGAAATGAATTTTACGTAGGGACATAGGAGGGGATGCCATTTCTGAGTTAGAAGCTTTGTTCGGTCGAACACCAACATCATTTATTCCATTAATTGGCTAACGAAAGTGGGATGAAGTTGTACAGCAATGTTGAAATGATAGACATGCATTTAAGTTAACATTAAGCGACTTTCATTCAATTAAAAAAAATTAACCAGTTCATCACAGGACATGAGACTGTCTCCACAGGTTCGATTTATGTTCACACGATCATTTCGTCTGTGGAAATAAATGTATTCCAGACCATTGCGTAACAGAGTGCCCTGTGACAAAAACTTGTCATTTCAGCAAGCTCAGTGTTGGAAAAATTAACCAGTTCATCACGGGACATGAGACCTTTGTGACCTATCTCCACAGGTTCGATTTATGTTCACAAGATCATTTCGTCTGTGGAGATAAATGTGTTCCAGACGACTGCGTAACAGACCGCCATGTGACAAAAACTTATCATTTAAGCATGCTCAGAGCTGGAAATCTATAACAAAACAACAAACATAATATATCTAGCACGATTTACGAACAGTATGAAGATTCTACATAAATGAAGGCACGATATCATCCTTGAGTAAGAAAGATTTTAATCGCATCCAATACCCACTAAGATATTCACTACAGACTTCTTTAATATCCTTTGCATGTTAAATTTTGATTTATTTCCCCCTTCCATCTGTGATTCTTCTTTACGCCGAAAGGGTGGTGTTTAACTAAAAAACTTCATCAGGTCCATTCCCTCCCCCGATGTATTATTATTAATTATAATTTAGTGTGTGGAAGAGCAGCGGTGCGTTTGTGTTGTGAAAACTTCAAACAGGCGCTAGTCTCAACATGAACAGTTTTCACGCTGTCAGGGAAGGTTGTGTGAAGCTTTATCTTTCACAATTGACACTCATTTTAGTCAAAACAGAAAATCTATTGTACAACAGTTGTAGAAAAAAGCTGTCCTAAACGCAATCCTCGTAAAGATACAAGAGCTATCGCTCGTACCATCGTGGCATACCGATAAGGACTCCTCAATGAATATTACATGGGGATGCATGCTGCGCGAGTTCTTACACCGCTTTCCATTTCAAAGAATTCAGACTGGCAGATCTCGTTGCCTGTGCCACCTGATACATTAGTGCTTGCTACACTATATTGCAAAGCCAGACTTCCCACCATGTGTTCGATTGTTTTTGTGTAGTAATATGTTCACGAGAAGTTTTTGGGATATTTAAGGCAAAGAAATTCAAATTCATAAAATATAAAAAAGCAATTTATAGCTATGTGATAAGCAAATATCTATATATTTAAAATAATTGGCAAAACCACCCCCAACCACTGAACCGATTTCGATAAATTTTATTTCAAGCTTATGACCTCTAGATATGTCATCAAGGGTCGCCTGCCCCCACCACTCCCCATTTTCGAGAGATTGAAACATAAAACTTTGGTAGAGTCCCTCAGCCAACCAATTTATTTCACAAAGTTTAGGATTTTTCTATTTCGCCAATTTATTTCACAAAGTTTCAATTATAACCAAGGTTATTAATATTACGGTCTAGCAGCTGGTCACCGGAGGCGGCTAGTTGTAGTATTAAAATGCATTCATTTTGATTCTTTTGTTGATTATATTACTTATCGCAGTAAAAGGCATATCATTTTGATTAGTCGTGATATTACTTTTACTATGAATGTTGTGGCACACTATTACTATTTCTGCACATTAGAGCACTATAACTAAATGAAAAGTAGAAAGTACTTAACAATAATTTATATATTATGTCTCTGATTACTGAAAATAAACTAGTAACAGAATATACGTTTTAATACGCTTGTCTTTTATCTTTTCCTATTGCGAGATCCCGGTTGTCTAGCGGTAAATTCTCAGCTTCGGAACCAGAGTTCCCAGCTCGAAACTTGATTCCAAGCAAGAGCCATCATGGATGTGGGACTGCCACATGCATCCCAAATCTGAGCTCGTTAACTTAACGCTCTCTCGTTGGTGAGGCGTAAAGATAACCACACTACTCGGCCTACCCAAGGAGGGTGCAAGGCCGGTAGAGGGCCAGCGGGGAGAGAGTCGCTCCACCAGCGGGATTTATTGGTTACAATAAGATGATACAGGCATTGCCCGAACAGGGGCAGTACTTTTAAATACAAGAGAGCTGGGAGTGTAAACATGGTTCGACCCACCTCGGTGGGGAGAGAATACCTTGATTTACTGCTCGGGCAAGCAAGGAACAGTAAAAATATATAAAAAATAGATAAGTATTGAAAAACAAATAACACAGAAAAAGCAGTAAAATTCAGATATATAAATAAGTCAAAGATTGAAACCCCATAGTATAAAAACAAAACACACACAAACAACACTACACATCACACAAAACACAAATAAAAACGGTACCAAACATAGAATTAAAAATACAAAAATTATTAATAATAATAATAATAATAATAATTACTTCTGAGATAGAGAGGAAGAAATTCCGGTAGTCAACGGCAATCCACGTCCCGCGTAGAAGGGAATATCAAATTTTCAATTACAGAATTTTTTTTTTTTTTTGAGTAAATCTGCGCAAGTTAAAAATTACTTTATGTTCCATACAGGATGAAAACGGCCAATGGGAGAGGAAAAGGAATGAAATTTTGTAGTCTAAAAATGAAAACAAGGCCAGAAAGTAGAATGCATAGCCCCATCCCCCCAAAATAAATCTAAACAACCGTTAGGGCATTGACAACGTGGCAACAGCTTTTCAGAACTGCCGAGAGACTCGGGAATTGGAACAGTCATCTATTGTCGGGGCTCATGGACCAATAGCTGCCATAGGGCGTCGAGAGAATTCCACACCAAGGAACCGACTGGGTACAATAAGTTAAAAACGCAAAAACAAGTGGCGTTGGTGAGGCGTAAAATACCCACACTGGCCCGGCCTACCCAAAAAGGGTGTAAGGCCGGTAGAGGACTAGTGGGGAGACCTCCACCAGCATGTGGAGGACGGGATTTATTGGGTACAATAAAAAAAATGATACAGGCATTGCCCGAACAGGGGCAGTAATTTTAAATACAAGAGAGCTGGGAGTGTAAACATGGTTCGACCCACCTCGGTGGGGAGAAAATAGCTGGATTTACTGCTCCGGCAAACAAGGAACAGTAAAAATATATAAAAATCGATAAGTATTGAAAAAGAAACAAACAAATAAACACAGAAAAAGTAGTAAAAATCAGATATATAAAAAAGGTCAAATATTGAAACCCCATAGTATAAAAACAAAACATACCCAAACAATATTACACATCAAACGATACACAAAACACAAATAGAAACTGTACCAAACATAGAATTAAAAATACATAAATTAATAATAATGATAATAATAATAATAATAATTACTTCTGAGATAGAGAGGAAGAAATTCCGTTAGTCAACGGTAATGCACGTCCCGCGTATAAGGGAATATCAAATTATCAGTTACAGAATGTTTTTTTGAGTAAAACTGCGTGAGTTAAAAATTACTTTATGTCCTATACAGGATAAAAACGGCCAATGGGAGAGAAAAGGAATGAAATTTTGTAGTCTAAAAATAAAAACAAGGTCAAAAGTAGAATGCATAGCCCCATCAATCCCCCCCCCCAAAAAAAAAAAAAAATCTAAACAACGTTAGGGCATTGACAACGTGGCAACAGGTTTCCAGAACTGCGGAGAGACTCGGGAATTGGAACAGTCATCTATTGTCGGAGCCAATGGACCAATAGCTGCCATAGGGCACCGAGAGAATCCCACACCAAGGAACCGACAGGGTACAATAAGTTAAAAAAAACACGCATAAACAAGTGGAGAGCGCTATAAACCTATAGAACTGTCATTCAGTGAAAAATTAAATAAAAAATAAAAAGTATTTCTTAAAATGCTCATCTCATGTAAATAATAAAAAAAAGAAAGACTCAGCAGGCGGGAAGTCAGGAGCACAGAATGCTGAACTGTAGAAAGAGTGAAATAAAAACCAATCCTGAGAGGAGATGTCAAGTGAAAAGTCCTTGGCAAAATGGTAAAAGATAAAAAGAGTAAGAACAGACTTTCAATATGATAAGATAGAAGTAACACGGACCCTCAAGACATCATTGGAGTCAGTTATGGTCTCTCTCCTGGGTCAGTGCATCGCAAATGTTCCTGCTGGTCCTGAAAGCGCCTTCCATTTTCGTGACAGCTTGTCTATTTGTTAAGAGATTGTTAAACCACGCTTTTTTGTGTTCATCTGCGGGTTTAATTAGATGGAACTCTTTGGTGAGGGAACAGGAGAAGAGGAGGGTGCCAGCTCAAGTGTCGTCTTCATCGGCTGACCAGAGTTCAAAATTACGAGTTCTTTCCTAGAATAGCCCTCGAGTTGCTTTAAAACGGGACGTTAAGTAATTTTCGTATCCACTAATTTTATCTTTACCATGACTCATTTGGTCATTACTCATTGTCATTATCACGCTCATTTTTCTATATAATCTTTCGCCTGTATCCTCACAATGAAAAATTATTTATTCATGTAACGGTGAATTGATAGTTAACAGAAGCCTTTCATGAAAGATGAAATTATTTTTACATTCCTCTTGAAAGCATTTCGTAATCAAAAATTATTACTTCACTCTCAAAAACGATTAAGTGCAAACGAATTAATTTTGATAATGACTCACTTGTGGTAATGTGAACGAAATTCCATTTCCAAATAAATATTACTGTCTGGCTAAATATTAACCAAACCAAACTGTCCTATGTTATCTGTACCGCCATCTTGAATAAAAGAATGGTATCTATGAATCTGCGTTACAAAACAATAGGCTTAAAATATGTTTAATCTATTAGATCAGTGTTCATCGTTGTAAACACTTTCTTCATATCCCGCTACTCTTAAATTTCTGGGAAATATTTTTTTCAATAAACATATTAAACTTTACTAGATGTTTCTTGTTATACCCGAATGCTTTCCATTTCAGCATAAATTGCATCTAATCGAGAATGTTCTTCGGTCGTCCTTCCGGTATATTTTCACAAGAAGGTGCTATTCCTTTCAGTGAAAGTATTATAACGTATATGTAATAAATTAGATTTTTTCCACGTTTTTAATATTATATTAATTCCTTTTCTCACCTCTTCAAGTCAAAGATAAAAGCACTTTCATTTTAAATTCTGAGTCGCGCGGGCTTTTGGATTTTCCCTTGTTTCTCAAAATCTAATCACTATCTCTAACTATGAGACATAGATCTGACCGTGTGAACAGCATCACGAGCCTCCATGGAAGTGCAGAATCAGTAAATTTTATTAATTTCAAATTCGGAAGGAGGAAAATCCCCTTTTCGACTTATATAAAGGCGGCCGTTCACTTCACAGAACGCCGCCCCATTCACTATACAGACAAACTGTACATTTTGGAACGCGAGAAGGAAAAAGCGATAAAAATCTATGGCAATGAGGCAAACGGCTTACCATGGTTGGAATTCCGTCTGGACTGAAAACGGAACGAAATCAGAGGGACCCTGAAAGAGGCTAGCGAAAAGAACAATGCCTTGCGTAGATTGAAGCCTCGCTTCGAGGGTAGCATAAATTAAAATCTGCTGATTGGAGAAAATCGAAGAGCGATCGACAAGCAGCTATAGAAAGGGGCAGAAGATCGCTCCCCCTTCCGTGGTTCAGAGTTAGCGTCCTTTTAAATACAAGTGCATGGCGTGCCTGTATTTTTCGATTAAAATGGGTAAAAAGAACCGGGCTTAGGACAAATGGCATGGCTATATTTCAAGTGAATGGCCGACTTAAATCTCGGGTGAGTTGCCATCTTTCTCTTCTACCTTGAACGCTTCACCGGTGACCTGCGTGCAGCTTTTCTTTAACTTTGGTTATAGATTCGATAACCTAAAATCACACCTAATAGTTCATTTTTAGTTCAATAAAGATATGTACGAAGACTTCGCAATAGGAACTTATTTTAGAATAGCATCAAGACTGCCACCACCTTTTAAGGTACTTTTGCAATTTACACTCCTGAACTCTCCACTTTCTTGTATACTTACACAATAGGGCGCGTTTAGTGCGTAGCTTCGTATTATACTTATAAAAGGAAGTGTTTCTGTGTGTGTGTCTGCGTGCGATGTCGAGACGAATCTATCGCACTCACAGCCATGAAATTTGGCACACAGGTAGTCGTAAAGGTGACTTAATGCACCCCGAAGCCCGAATTTTAAAATTTAATCTAGAAAATTTGTTATTTAATGTTTTGTGCTTTTTGGGGTGATTTTTGAAACATTTTTGTCCACAGTATCGTTTCTGATTTTAGTTCGAAAAAAATCGATACACCATTGGACAGAACAACTTTCTAAGGAAATTTGTTTTGAGCTTCAAACGTAAATAACGGAATTTTGGTAAATTTTTAAAAAATAGTCAATTTTGACAACGAAATTTTATTTTTGTTTTAAAATTTGCTGCATACGACGTTCTAATAACACTATCATTTTAAATTTTTTTAGCTTATAAATGGAACGGTTCTGTCGGATTTAAAATAACAACGGTTAAAATATCTTTCCCCGTTTTTTTAAATTATTTTTTTCCTTATCAGTTGAAAGATATTTTTTCCTAGCGAGCTTCCTCCCGCGACACTTTCTCCGGAACGTTTATGGTAATTTCATTGGCTGACGGTGCAGAGCACAGGTGACGTCATAACCTTCAATCGAATGATTTGATATTATTTTCGGCAGTATCTTAATGTTGTTTATTTGTCTCGCATATTTTGGTTGCTGTATAATAATGATTTTCACGTTGCAATTTTTTAATATTGTTTTGGATTAACGTACTCTGTACTGTTTTTCTGCAGTTCAAATGTCATTATCGCGAAAAAACATAAACGGGAAAATCAATAATGTGTATCTTTTGTTTCGATTTTGTTTTCAAAACTTTTTCATGTCATTGTGGGCGTTTTTTTTTTTCATTTCGTTGAAGTCCTGATTCCACGGTCAACGTCGTGCGCGTACTGCTAGTATATTATAAAGAGAATCGAATGAACATTTTGAACTCTTTCGCCCTCTACCGATTGGTGCCGAAAATTCGACTTAGATCTACAATTTCGTGTAAAGAGCAATTCCAATTTCTATTTCTCTTGCTTGTTGTGTTTTTTGAATTATAGTATTTACATATATAGACCGACGGTTTATCCGTTGACGACTTTATGATCCAAAATTATATATAGATCGACAATTTTGGCTTACAGATCGCACACTAAAATTCATGCACCTACTTGCTTGCATTTTCGAGTTATCACGTTCACGCGCATACGAAAATACATATCGACTGACAGTCAACCCTATGACAGATTTTGCCCAAAATTTGATACACTACCTTAAGACTTGATATAAAACGCTATTCCGAATTTCCTCTATCTAGCTTGTTGCCTTTTGACGTGAAAACGTTTTTCTGCTTGTTACAGTGATAGTCGGTCGAACTTTCTTGTGTGATAAAATACCGCCAGATTTGAATCGCTCAGAACAACGAGACTAATAATCCGAAAAGAATGGTTGACCCCACAACGAATAGACCATATTTGTAAGAGTTTGTCGCATAGTAATTTTTTTTGCCTGTGATATCATCGTATTAGTGTAGGCGCATGTGTGCGATTGTCATGAATTAGCTTTCTGTAAGGTTATAAATAAGTGTAGCGTGGAAACGCGTTTAGATAGGAGGTTGATTCTGGTGTCATTTTAAAGAGCTTGAGGAGTATTACTAGGACCCTAAGTGAGACAATAAAAATATTTATCAGAATATAAGTACAAATCGATATTAAATTCAAAATTTCAAACTCCGCATGTTTTTTATTATAACATGCAGAATTTTCCTTCGAATTGTACGAAACTTAGAGAATACTTGACAATACGTAAAAGAAACATTGTATTAAAAGTTGAATTCAAAAATTTGAATATTACGGGAAATATGAGCATTTGTAGTAAATAATGTTTTACTGCGCATACGTGAAATGCAGTTCTATATACTGTCAACAGATGGCGCCATCAAAAGCTACTCTAAATAAAACATAAGAAAGGTGCAGTTCGGGTCCGCGCCATAGATTTTTCGTGAAAACGTCGGGATAAAATCATAAAACAAGTATTTCGTATTAATATGTAATTTAATTATCAATCTCTTGGATGCAATATTTGCACAGAGTAGTATAATGCTTACAGAATAGATGAATCAAAATTATATCGCATGTAGCAAGGGTCTGTGGTAGCTTGTGATTTATCTATTCTGTAATCATCATACTACTCTGTGTAAATATTGTATTAAATAGATTGATAATTAAATTACATATTAATACGAAACACTTGTTTTATGATTTTATGCCGACGTTTTCACGAAAAATCTACGGCGAGGACCCGAACTGAGCCTTTCTTATGTTTTTTACTTGTATTCACATGCACGTTCTGTTCACAGAATTCGTCCAAAAGTTTATCGAAATCTACAATTTTGGTGAAAAACTACATATGAAATAACATTCGTCAGGCTGCTTCGGTTTCTGAGTCATTGTATTAAAAAATGGCACATAATTCCAAAAATTGTATTTTCGGTTTCATTGAGGTTTAAAACGTGGGGATGCATCAAAAACTCGAAGGCGAATTTTTTACCGAATAAAATACTTTCTCTATCTTTATTTCTTTGATTCTTAGATGAGAAAGTTGGGAGCAAGAGGGTAGGGGAAGCCTTTAAAAATGCGCAATTCAATGCACACGTTTGTACACCCCCAGGAACATGTTCTCGTTAGAGCAGTAATTTCTAGAATTCTCTCAAGATACCCTTCAAAATATATCTAAAGAAAACATCCAGAATTTTTATTAATATTATTATCATAAATGTGAAGAGGTAAATATTCATGATAAGGTGTTAATATTCATGACACAATCCCAAGACCATTTTTTATCCCGTTCTGAAAAGATGCATGAATCTGGCGGTTAATCAACTGGTGGGAATAAATGACCTTGAAAACAAGAGCTGAGGCTGTAGAAATCTATCTAGAATGTCAATTAAGAGTTCTCGGAACTCTATCCGAATGATACAGAAACACCATTGCAAAATACCAGAAATCGATTTGAATTGTTTCTAGAAATTGTTTCGTCTACGTGTAAATATAAAGTGAAAAACAAAGCAAGCATATATTTATGATTATTATGTTTTTGTCACTGATGGAAAAAATAACCATGGAAAGTTCGGGATTAAAATAATGTATGCACATGCTGTAGTGACCTTAATAATAGTTTAAACACTACTTTTAACTATTCTACAGGGACGAAAACAAGTTTTCCTGATTGTTTATACATTTTAACTTGCATTGCGTTACATGATTAATTTCATCTCATTTAATAATTAATTAATTAGCAAAACAATTGATTTATTATATTCTTGACTTGAAATAAGAAAGATTTTAATAGACAAAATTTTCATTAACAATCGTAGTTTTTAATTTTGATAATAAATTTTCGAATATTCCTTATATTCGTTCAACCTCGAAACTGGTTTGTTTTCTGAACTATCTAATCAGATGACATCTTCTATTTTGGGAATGTGTTGTCATTTTAATTCAATTAAGAATTTAAAAGACAGTTGAAATGTTTAGGAATTCCATCAATTTTTGTACAGTCTGTGAATGATTTTGTTTTAGTTCATAAGTTCAAAATTGCGATAGTTCGATGCAAGTACGGCGTACGGGCAAACCAGTTAAGAGGTTAACTCGAATAACAAAACCGAGATTGAAAAAGAATAAACAGACCAGTTTATAAGGTACTAGGTACGGATTAAGGAAAAATATCAAATATAGAGTAAAATGGAATTTATATTAATAACTAGTCCAGAGTTTTATCAAAATATCCAGAATTATAATGTAAGTAAAATATCAGCCTTTGTAAACTAAAAACCTTCGCAATTCCAGAAGAATAAACTTTTCGAATCACCAGGATGCATCGCTTCTTGCTTTATGCGGTTTCTAGAAACTTCGAGACTAAGTTTCTTTCTTTTCGTTTAAACAATAATTCATAATAATGTAATTTTTAAATTTAAAATTATGACTTTTTCAAACAATAAAATTCTTAAAAAACAATTTAAAATTTCTGTTTTGCACATCGGTGCATTGTATAAAATGAAATATACTCCACTTTTGTGACCTGCGCGGGTAGGCAATTCTAAAAATAAAATTTTCGCGGCGCGGCAAAATAAAATTCCAATGGATATTTAATTCATTTTTGTAATGTACCTGTTGGTTTAGAGAATATTAATAATGGAAGTTAATTATTGATAGGTGCTAAAGGTTAAAATTAGATTTATATATCAATTATGAAATGCATACTTGATGCTGAAAATATGAATACAATGACATGCTACACCTAAATAAAGCGCCTACCTTTAAAATACTTGGCCGCTAGAGAAAAGTATCTGAAAACATAATTATTACAATGCGTTGTTTATACAATAAGAGAAATTAAAACAGAATCAGATTATAAATTTAAAATATTTTTTATTTAATAATTGCTAAAATTAAGTTTTATTGCCATATTTTACAAAGGATATATTTTGATTACGATGCACACAAAAAGACAGAAAGAACAATTCACATAAAATCACAAACAGAAATAGCTGCAGCTTTTAAAAAGAAACAGTAGACAATAGCGCTATCATCAAAAACTAAATATTTTTATTGAGATTTTTTTAGCTCCATGAATTTCGGAGCCAGAGTTGAAACAGGTGAAGACGTATTACGTTTTCTAGCTTGTAGGCGCAACAAAAAAAATCACACGATCCCATGCAAACGGAATAGGCCAAATGTTGCCCAATAAAACTGTAGATTTGGAACGCACTGATAGTTAGCCAATTTTTTGGCTGTAATGCTTTACGCACCTTCAATTTCACTGTGACATTTTTGGCGATGATCAATCTCGTACAAAACCACTGAAAATCCGTTGCAGACTTACACGCCTGATTTTCATCAGATCACATATATTGGCGGACGTCCCACGCTGCACAAGAACTCACTTACGATTTTCCGTCAGAATTTGCATGGCTGAACTTGCAATCAACATGACTGGCAGGATATATTTTTAAAAATGACGCTGGTGATCACTACCAATCTTTCTACTTCTCCAGAAGACAAAGGAAAAACAGCAGAGGCTAGCACCCAGAAGGCCTAACGGCCCTCCAGGAGCCCGCAGGTGCGACCACCTCTTCTCGTTTTGTCAAGCCAAACTCATTCAAATCACACAAAGGAATCCTTCCAGTCAGGGAGACGCTCAAGCCTTTTTACGCACAAATACATCCGCGAAACAAGATGGCGAGTAAATAGTCCCGTTGAATAAATTTGATTTATAATTTAATTAACTTGAAATATTAAATGAAAAGACATAAAAAGTTAAGAAAAATAATATTTAAGTCGATTATTAAGTAAATAATTAAGAAAAATTTAGATATTTAATAAAACTGTTAAAAATTACCGTTTAAATTTCAAAAGTTGCCAGAGATGCCACAAGATTAAAAAGAAACTCTGGTGGCGAAGAATTAAATAAATAAAAATACTGATAAAACCGAAAAATGATGTAGATGCAATTTTTGCAATCTAACAGTACCGCGGCAAATTGTATTCCCACTACGTAATTTACGACAAGTTGACTGTGGAACAGATACTGGTAACGTAGGGCACTATATTTTTGCCCAAAAATTCAAAATTATTAAAGACAAATATTTCACAGAAAACTTCAGCACTTTCAGTATTTTGGACTTGGCTCAAAATAGGCTGGCTAAAATAGGCATAAGTAACATACACTATATCATAAAAGGTATCAGGGAATTTTCGAATTTACACATTTGTTTTCGAATTTTTTCAGAAAGGCTGGACGAGCTGCTTTTGAATTTCTAACATGTGAAGAATATGCTTGAACTCACAATTTACAGTGATGATTCGGTCCCGAGGGTATTTAGGGGACCGACCAGAAATTATTGAAGAAGTTAATGTTTTGGGGATCACCCCGTTTCACAGAAAGTTGATAATTATTTGTAACTTTCAACAATAGTTTTGTTTGCAGTGTGCAATAAGTACCTGCATATTCGAAACAATAGCACGCATATTTGGGAAGATATAAAGGTTTCTTTAAAAAAATTCCCTAATTTTTCCTCATTGTACAATGTTTCTTGCTTACAATGTACAGGGTTTTTGACCAAATTATATGAAACTTACAGAATACGTAATAAAATGCTAGCGGAGCATTGCACTCAAATTAAATACTTTGAACATGTTAGATTTATAACCACTTCATTTTGAGGAAAATGCCTGTGTTAAAAGATTCAGAGTCCTTTGGATCGAATAAAGCAGGTTTTATTTACAGCATGGTCTATCATACATGAAAAGCAGAATCACAGTGAGGATAAAATGAAAGTCACTTACATATATAGATTTTCAAGAGGATTGAAAAGATAGAAAGGCAGCCAATGGGGATTCTTAATGATACAGTGGAACAGCGAATAGAAAACATTAATACGACAACCAATCAGCACTATTTTAAAAAGGCGACAGGTTTCTGAAACTTAGTGATGTAATGTGCGAATACTCTATTCTAATAGAACATTCGAAGAAATATGAGCATTTGTAGTTAATAAATTTTAACTTTAAATGTGCGAACATAGCATAATTTTCCTTTCATAATTTCAAAGTCAGATATATAGGGAACCTTACATAAAAATTCTTTATGTAAGTTAAAAAATTTAGTCTGCATTTGAAGATTCAGAAAATCGTTGATATTGTAGAGAGCTAAATTTCTGTTGCTCTCTAAGAGAAGCTAAGTAATAAGGGGTTTTCTACAAATTCATATTTTTTAAACTTGAATCTTCGAATAGTTATATTGAATTGTATAAAAGCTAGCAATATGATAAATACCCATTCGCGATTTCCATCTGATGCGAATACGCATGAACAATGTGCGCTTTTTTTCTTTCATGTATTTTTGAAGGAAAGAAAGGACTGCTGAGAAACACAGTGCCATAAATGTTAAAATCAGGATTTAAAAAGTTTTTCTAGGGTGAATAAATTCTTCACGAGCTCAACATTTGAAAATAAATAGGAAAATGAAAAATAATTAAGGATAATTAAAATTTTAGCACTATAAACATTTTTTTGTAAATAAATTAAAAATTATTTCCCTACATGCGTATTTGCTCTAACTATGCAATTAATGATTTTTTATTGTTCAACCACAATTAAATAAATCTTCATAAGCGATATTAAAGAATGCAAGAAAAATTACCGAGAAATTTATTTTGATTAAAATTAATTTTAAAGTAATAATTGTTTATTTAAAGTTTCTTTATCAAAAGCTTACCTACATCAAGCAAAAAATCTGTCTATTAATTTGTTATGAATTAATGATTTTATTATTTAAAATTAATTAAAAAAGGCAAAATTTAAGTCACGCAGAAATCCATCCTTGCGCACTGTAGTACTATCATTTACAGCACCAACACGGTTACAGTTAACGAGCCGCTACTGTCTCTAGCGTGCAAACGCTAAAGAATTCAATTTTATAAACAGAAGCGGCGCGAAGCAACTTGGCCACCCGGACAAGGGAACAATATGGCGCTCCTCCATCAACTTATTTTTTTAAAAAGATTATAATGTCTGTATTCTAAATATCAAACAAACTTTTACTTAGAAATATGCATGTTTTACCTGCAAATATCTCTTAATAATATTATGTTGAGAATTTTTTAACTTCAGCTGTATTTAAGATTCTTTAGTGGTCTTATTGAAACTAAAATAATCTATTCAACAAATTTTAAAAATATATGACTTTATTTCTCACGCCTATTAAAACATTTTTTTTTCTTCACACTACCACTTTGGCGCCACGGGCAAGTTGCCCGGGCCTCCAGTCGCCTCTGTTGATATAAAGAGAGATTAGAATTAAAGTATCCTTATTCAGAACACGTATAAGATGTATAAAAAAAACCCTTATGGTCGTAAGAATGTTAAATATCGGCGGTATGTATTTCAGACCGCAAGAAATGACGCAACGGATGACGCAAAAAATATTCCTCAAATTAATGATAGAGTAAGCATAAGTCAGTCTCATAGTATAATAATTCAATCAAAATCTTGACGCATATTCATTACAAATTGTAAGCGGTAAAGGCGTGCAATGGATACTAACTATCGTCACAAGCTCTCAAATGTCATTTGAATTTATGCATATTGTAATATTCGTAACGAATAAAAAAATATATATTTGTAGAATTATTAAAATATTTAAAGAAAAGAAATTAGTTAGATAAAAAAATCGTTTGGCTTAAAAAGAAATTAAATCGATGGCATTCGAAAATCGTTTGGCATTAATTCTTTTCTAAAGGTTATAAAAATTGTGTGGCAACGATATATTTGTCTTTTGCTAACGTTGCCTAGCAACGGAAAAGAATAATGATGATTGAACATGGAATTCGATATAAGTCAGTGATGTAACGTTTGTGATGTAAGTGTATGTGTTTGTTTTACATGTCTGTTCTGTGGAAGACGTCCAATAAACATATTATTTTTGATAAAGAAGGCTCCACGATGATTCATGCTATGCTGAAATACATCACAATATAATGCAGATTGCGGTAAAGAGTTTTAAATTTAAAAAAAACGACCATTCATACCAGGTGCTTTTTTAATGTAAGACTACGTTCCTCCTATTGGGGTCTCAGGAAGGAATATCTCGGTAACTACATATGTTAAAAACACAACTAATGTCTTATTTTAGAGATATAGGGAAACAACAGAAGTTACAAAAAAAATTGAAATTAGGAAGTGTAGTTCAGCAACTACTGAATCGCAAAGTTGGGCAAAAATACGCATGGAGTCTAAGGATGGGGGGGGGGAGCTTTCTATTTAACTTTAACATTGATTGATTTATATATATAACATTGATTGATATATATATATATATAAAAGCATTTTTTGAGTAGGTATGTATGTATATATATACCCTCCCCCTATCCCTCAACCAGCTTAATTTACGACTACACCACTGTAAAGTATTCTAAATTTTATTATTTTAAAACGCTACTAAGGGGCTCTGCCCACTGCTCGCTAAAGCTCGCCAACCCCAGGAGGATTGCGTTGCAATCCTCCGGGTTTTGCTACGCAAACCCTGCTCGCTTCGCTTGCTAAAATGAAGACACTGCGTGTTCTAACACAGTTGTAAAATCTTTATATGTATATATTACAGCCCCTGCTCGCTCTGCTCGTCAGCCTCCAAGAATCACGTTGTGATTCTTTCGGGATCACTGTGTGATCCCGGTTCACTTCGCTCGCCATACAGTTATGTATTTCTGCTAGTATTTGAAAATTATAAGTACATTAATTACTAAAAGTAAGTTTAAATTATGTGAAATTGCATGAAATCCTAAAAATAATTTTTCATCGGTTTGTACAATTAAAATCTTCTGGTAGTACAGATATATATATATATATATATATATATATATATATATATATATGCAAATGTTAGAAAGAAATTTCAATGTTAATATTTATAATTCAAAGATGATTAAAAATCAAAATTATTTTCATCAATCAGAAATCAATCATTTAAAACTTCTTGGCATGCACATTTGACTATTTCTTCAACAGTTTATTTCAACATAATTTCATTCCAACAAAATTTTAAGTTTAAAACTGGTAAGATAGCCTTTTTCCAAATCTTCAAAA